>OY978530.1:13268608-13368608 GCA_963854835.1 Megamerina dolium
TTTGTGGATGGCAGAGAGTCGCTGGAAGATGAAACAAAAGAAGGAAGGCCAATTTCAGTGCGGACGCCGGAAGCGATCCAGAAAGTTAGTGATTTTATTACAGAAGACCGCAATGCTTCAGTAAAAATGATGGAAGAGGCCTTAAACATCAACAGAGAAACTATATGACTCATTCTTCACGAGGATTTGGACAAAAAAAAAGGTCTACGCGAGCTTTGTTCCACACACATTGACCGAGGACCAAAAATTAATGAGAGTAAGTCATTCTAGAGACATGGTTGCAGCTGCAGAAAATGATCTAAACTTCCTGAAAACAATTGTTACGGGTGATGTAACAAGGTGTTTCCAATACGATCCAGAAACCAAGCGTCAAAGTGCAGAATGGAAATCAAAAAACTCACCACAAGTCAAAAAAACACGAAAAGTTCCATCAAAAATCAAAACAATGCTTATCTCATTCTTCGATAGCAAAGGAATTATCCACAAAGAATTTGTTCCAACTGGTCAAGCAGTTACTTCCGCATGTAACCTCGAAGTTTTGAAGCGTTTGATGACCAGAATCCGTCGTGTTCGACCAGAATACCGCGATCCAAAAACTTGGTCTCTGTTGCACGATAATGCACTGATTTGGCACCGTGCGACTTCGTTTTGTTCCCATAAACTGAAATTGAAGTTGAAAGGATGCTTTTTTAATGATATTCCGACCATACAACGGGCTTCGATGAGGGCACTGGAGGCAATTCCGAAAAATGAGCTGGAACACGCGTTTGAATCACTATTAAATCGATGTAACAAGTGTATTGAATCAGGAGGAGAATATTTCGAATAACTATATCGAAAAATTAGCTGATATCGTGTTTTAATTGTGTTTTCTAGAGGCAGTCTTAATACATAATTGTAGCATCTTATATATATATATATATATATATATATATATATATATATATATATATATATATATATGTATATATATATATATATGTATATATATATATATGTATATATATATATATATATGTATATATATATATATATATATATATATATATATATATATAAAAAGAAGTTACATTTCCTTTGTAATCTTATAACTCAAGAACCGCCCAACCGATTGACACAAAAATTTTAGAGTTCGTTCCCATCTATGAGGAGGTGGTTTGTGTGAAGTTTGTTTGGTGTTGTTGATCGGTGCAGTCGTTCCTGAGTTATGACATTTGATGTGAGTAATGGTTTCCTCTCATACGAAATGCCTGTATGGAAAAACAGCAACAAATAAACAGCCGCTTATGAGCGTTTCTGTTGTTCTGTATAACTGTTTATGTGGACACAGTTGTCAAATATGGTTTTAAGTGCATTCATTATGTTAATATTAATTTGCTGTCATTGGAATTCAGTTGACAGTTATCTTATGTGCTTTAAGTTCTTTTATATCGTGCTTTCGTTGCGAACAGACATACTTTTGGTGAGTGATGCATCAATTGCATCTCCACCAAATCAAATTCGTATGTTATTTGCGATCATAATATCAACATGTTTTCCATCAAATCCACTGGAATTGTGGAATAAATACAAAGATTTCATGGCTGAAGACATTTTGATTCGACTTCGACATCGTTCAACTGATCTCGCATTGCTGCTGACATTGGAAATGTATAATGAAGCCTTGATAATGATCGAAGATTTGTGCCTTACGATTTCAAATAAAGCATTAGGGCAATTAGGATTGGCTCCACCAAATCGTTCAATGCATGATTTATTTGAACGAGAATTGCAACGCGAACAGCAATTCGATCGTGATGAATTGCGTGCGTTCGTACAAACGTATACTCCACAATTAAATGATCAACAAAAAGATGCATATGACAAAGTGATGCAAGCTGTCAATGACAACACTGGTGGATTAAATTTTTTTAATGCACCTGGCGGCACTGGAAAAACATTTTTGATTTCATTGATATTGGCAACGATTCGGTCGGAACAAAAAATCGCATTGGCACTTGCTTCTTCCGGTATTGCAGCTACATTACTTGATGGCGGCAGCACAGCACATTCCGCCTTGAAATTGCCATTGAACATGCAAGCAATTGAAACACCAACATGCAATATATCAAGGAGTTCTGGAATGGCTAAAGTCTTACAACAAACATCCATTATTTTATGGGACGAATGTCCAATGGCCCATAAAAAATCTTTGGAAGCCTTAAATCGAACATTACAAGATTTGAGACGGAGTTCACAGCTGTTCGGCGGTGCATTAATATTGTTATCTGGTGATTTTCGTCAAACGTTGCCTGTTATTCCGAGATCAACACCAGCTGATGAAATTAATGCATGTTTGAAAAGTTCATTTTTGTGGGAACACGTACAAAGGCTTTCGTTGACGACCAATATGCGTGTGCGTCTTCAAAATGATTTATCAGCACATGAGTTTTCAAAGCAATTGCTAAAGATTGGCGATGGAAAAATTACAAGTGATAAAAATGGGTTTATCACGTTACCGAATAACTTTTGCATAATTGTATCATCGAAACAAGAACTCATTGATCGCGTTTTTAAAAATATTGTTCAAAATTACAATAACCTTGATTGGTTACGGCAACGTGCAATATTAGCACCAAAAAATATCAATGTCAATGAAATCAATTTCCACATCCAGGAAAAATTGCCAGGTGATTCGGTAAGGTATAAATCCATTGATACTGCTATGAATGATGAAGACGCAGTCAATTATCCAGTCGAATTTTTAAATTCTTTGGAACCACCAGGCATGCCACCGCATAATTTGAATTTGAAAGTTGGTTCATCGATTATACTTCTCCGAAATCTTAATGCACCGAAACTTTGTAATGGGACGAGACTTTCAGTGAAGAAATTGATGCCAAATTTAATTCAAGCAACAATTCTCACTGGCAAAGCAAAAGGTGAAATTGTACTAATACCGCGCATCCCATTAATACCAACGGACATGCCATTCGAATTTAAACGTCTTCAATTTCCTGTTCGGATATCTTTTGCTATGACCGTCAACAAAGCCCAAGGGCAAACGCTCCAGGTGTGTGGAGTTAATATAGAGGAAGCTTGCTTTTCTCACGGTCAACTGTACGTTGCATCTTCAAGAGTTGGAGCACCGAAAAATTTGTTTATTTATGCACCACAAAATAAAACAAAAAATGTTGTGTATACAATTGTATTAAATTGAACGTTGCTTTTCTTTTTCCGAAATAAAGATAAAAATTATTTCATTTTATTTTGTACATTATTGTGTTTAGAAATCAAATGTTTTTAGCAATCAATTTTTTGCGTAGCGAAGCGCGCCGGATAACGCTAGTATATATATATATATATATATATATATATATATATATATATATATATATATATATATATATACATATATATATATACATATATATATATATATATACATATATATATATATATACATATATAGATATAAAAAAAAAATATGTGGCACTTAAAGCCCCAAAGGGCTCATTGGCCGAACTTCTCTTCCATTACTGTTGTGCGTCTTAAATTTGGACAGTATTAGAATGGACCTACTTATTTTAGCCGGTTCCGAACGACAGAACACTTGTGACATCACTTTTTCTGAGCTTTGTCACAGAGTTCTTTTTAGAAGCTTTTTCATGGCAAGTTGTTACTGTCGGAAGAATTGCCAATTGCTTGCCGACAGGTGGGTACCGTTCGAAAGAAAAATCTTTTTCGATATTAAATTTGTTATGCATCAGCCGGGTATTGAACCACGGCCTACAGATCAGACGGCGAACACACTAACCACTGAGCTACGGCACCCACATATATAGATATACATATATACATATATTTTTTTTCTGTATATATATACATATATATATACATATATATATATATATATATATATATATATATACATATATATATATACATATATATATATATATATACAAATATATATATATATATATACATATATATACATATATATATATATATATATATATATATATATACATATATATACATACATATATATATACATTTATATATATACATATATATATACATATATATATATATACATATATATATATATATATACATATATATATATACATATATATATACATATATATATTTATATATATATATATATATATATATATATATATATATATACATATATATATATATATATATATATATATACATATATATATATATACATATATATTATTTTTCTGTATATATATATACATATATATATGTATATATATATATATAATTTTTCGTTTAAACACGTTCGTTTATGTTTTATTTACAATAATTCTGGTTTTACTGCGGAAAGTTCATTAGTCTATCATCCCAGAAGCTGTTAGTTTGAATCCCACGTCAAGTAAGCTCCACGCACGTTTCCTAATTCCAATTTTTCCTTATTTCCTATCCGAGCAACACTCCCCAATTTAATTCCCAACCCCGTTAACCTTTCACATTTACACCAATGCAGCAATGTGAACAAAGGGAAGCGGGCAGCAGCAAAAACAGCGCAGTAACAAACCTCACCTTTGGCGAAGTCCCCAACCATCTGTGCTATTCTGCAAGCAGAAAATAAAACACAGATGGCGCTATATATAATAACTGTGTAGGAAGTCGCATTACGACTTCTCACTTAATTCGACATGAACTGTTTATTTATTATATATTTCTTATATGTTCTTCAATATACAATATAAGAACTGGAACAGTTTATTTAATGTATATTCTTATTTGTGTAATCTGCCGCTCGTACGTCTGCTGTCTTCTGATGCCAAAACCAACTGTTGTCTTAAATTGAATTTTGTGAACAACCTCCACAAAAGAATAAAATTCCAATGAAGTCAGCAGCGTATGTATAAGCATACGCTGAGCCTTCACATGCCGTCATCATTGCCACAAACCGACGTGATAAATCATTGCAACAAACGGACGTGATTATTTCATCATTTCTACAATACAGCAAGCAACAATCCCATAATTGGTAACAACGTTAAATACACCAAAAAAGCACAAATAAAATAAGAACCACGATGTCGCTTGTCCAACTAACCGAAAATTCAGCTGCGTCAATCCTGGAAGGCAAACCGAATAAACTGGATACTGGTGCATCACATTCTATATAGTCAAGAGCGATTTGGCAAAGAGGTTTGAGCTTTTACTATGAATAAAATTGCTTACGGCAACGGGTGAGGATGCACAGATCCTGGGTAAGATAAAGAAACGAGTATCTATTGGAAATTGCACGCGGAAACATTAATTCATTGTGGCCGACATCATCGATGACGTAATAAGTGGTGTTGATTTTATGATTGACAATAGGTTTACGTTAGATTTATCAATCAACGGATACTACGCTACGCAAATGTCGAGTTACCATTGAACATTGATTACAAGCGTAATGGTAACATCAAATGAGTACTGGCATGTCAACGCCAAGAGAAGCGGTGCTTTGGGGACAGATAAATGTGGATGATGGGACAGGCAAGTTGTGGGTAGTGGAAGTAGATAAAGAAATACAAAATAAAAACATCATACTTGGTAGAACATTAGTGGCACCTAAAGAAATATGAATGGTACCGGTGCGAATATTAAATACAACTAATACATCTACAGTTATGAAGAAAGGAATGGTGATTGGTCATTGCCAGGAAGTTACTGCCGTAGTAGACTGCGAAAAGGGTTCGTCGATGAAAAGTGGAAGATCAGGAACTGTTAGAGATGAATTAAAAGCATAGATGGAAGAATGGGCAAGTGTGCTTACCAAACAGCAAAAAGAAAGGGCTTCACAATTATTGGAGAAGTACAGTTCAATTTTTTCTTCAAATGGAAAAACTGGAGGACGAACAATCATTGTGAAGCATCACATTGACACCGGTGATTCTAGACCAATTCGAGTTCCATTGGGCAAAAGAGATGAAGCCATTAAGCTGATTACTGATATGCAGAAACAAGGTGTTATTGGACCATCAGTGAGTCCATGGAGTTCACCAGTTGTGTTGGTAAAGGAGAAAGATGGAAGTACTCGATTCTGTGTGGATTACAGAAAGCCAAATGATATTATGAAAAAAGACAGCTATCCACTGCCAAGAATCGATGACACTCTGGACACGCTATCTGGTGCGAAGTGGTTCTCAACTCTTGATCTACAAAGTGGCTACTGGCAAGTGGAACTTGGTAATGAGGACAAAGAAAATACAGCTTTCAGTATTGGGAATGGTCTATGGCAATTTACAGTGATGCCATTTGGTTTATGCAATGCTCCAGCTACTTTCGAGCGTTCGATGGAGCGTGTACTCAGAGGATGGGAAAAGATTTTAACGACCACCTCGAAAAGTTGAAAGAAGTATTTGAGCGTATACAATCAGCAGGGCTTAAACTGAATATGAAAAAGTGTTCACTCTTCAGGCGAGAAGTTAAATATCCTGGTCATAAGGTAACAACAGAAGGGGTACATACCGACGAGGAGAAAGTAGCAGCAGTACAAGAATGGGCTATTCCGTCGAATCTTCACGAGTTAAGAAGCTTCCTAGGCTTATGCACCTACTATAGACGATTTATTCCTGGATTTGCAAACATCGCCAGCAGTCTTCATGAGTAAATAAGGAAGAACAAACAAACCATTTGTGTGGGGCGAGGACCAACAGAAAGCATTCGAACAACTGAAAGAAAGACTCTGTTCAGCACCAGTATTAGCATATCCAGTACCTGGTCAAAAGTTTGTGTTGGACACAGATGCATGTGGCTATGGAATAGGTGGTGTGCTCTCTCAGATCATAGATGGTTAAGAAAAAGTAATAGCATACTACAGTAAAATCCTGTCGAAGCCAGAAAGAAACTACTGCGTCACTCGAAGAGAGGTGCTCGCAATACTGGAATGTGTAAAGTATTTCCATAAATACTTGTATGGTCAGTCATTTCATCTACGAACTGACCACTCAGCGCTAAGGTGGTTATTACAATTTAAAAACCCAGAAGGACAATTGGCGTGCTGGATTGAAAGGCTGCAGAGTTATGATTTTACCATCGAACATCGTAAAGGAGGACATCACGGCAACGCGGATGCTCTATCTCGTCGTCCTTGCAAAATGGAATGTAAACATTGTTCTCAAGTGGAAAGCATGGAGCACATTGTCTACATACGACTTACGAATATATTGCCCGAGGAGTCATTGACCACCGAACGAGTGCAAGAAGATCAGAGGAACGACCCAGATCTCGTAAAGATTATGGAACACAAGTAGCACGGCATACGTGCAGATTGGCAAGAAATGGCTAATGAGAGTCCAATAGCAAAGGCATACTGGGAGCAGTGGCAAAGCCTGCACTTACGAGACGGATGTTTATTCCGAGCATGGGAAAGTGAAGATGGAAAAATCACTAATGATCTTCTAGTGGTACCCAAGGCGAGAATAAATGAAGTGATAGCTGAGTATCACAATGCCTCCAGTGGAGGGCATTTGGGAATCACCAAAACCGTCGAGAAAATAAAGAAACGATTTTGTTGGGTTGGATGTCATGACCATGTCGCTGATTGGATTCGGAAGATCAGAAAATGTTCAATGGCCAGAGGTCCCACTAAGAAAAGTCGAGGTAAGATGCACCAATACACCGTAGGTGCTCCATTTGATCGAATTGCTATGAACATAGCTGGACCATTTCCAAGAAGCAACACAGGAAACAAGTATGTTCTAGTGGTTATAGATTACTTCAGTAAATGGCCTGAAGTACACCCCATTCCAAATCAAGAAGATAGAACAGTTCCAGATGTATTCGTCAACCAATGAATTACTCGTTTTGGTGTTCAGATGGAGTTACGCTCAGACCAATGTCAAAATTTCGAATCAGTTGTATTCTAAGAGATGTGCCGTATGTTAGGTATAAACAAAACTCGTACAACACCTTTGTATTCACAATTATGTGGCATGGTAGAACGGTTCAACCGTGCGTTGGAGGAATATTTGAGAAAAGTCGTAGATAAATACCAAAGAGACTGGGATGTGCATATACCAATGTTCCTCATGGCATGTCGATGCGCACAACATGATACGACGGCTACTACACCGGCAATGGCAATTTTTGGAAACGAGTTAAGACTGCCATTATTGGTCTTTTAAGTACTTTAATTTTATAATGGAAAAACATATAATTAGGTACTGAATTTAATTTTTTAGGCGCTCGTTCAATTGCAGTCATATATTAAAGAATTATAGCCCTCCCTAAAAGTGTCCAAAAACCCATAATTTTTTAAAATGGGATAACCAACAAAAGTTTTATGATAAAAAAATACATTTTGGCGGTTCTAAAAGCGTTAAGAAAGAACAGAACAGATGTAGATGGAGTTAAAATTGATTGCGTAGTGTGTATTGAGAAAGCATATTTATTTTTCAGATAATGATAATATAACACATGAAATTTTTGTTAATAATTTCAATGCTAATATTTTTAAATAAAATAAAATGCTATGTTTTCAAAAGAACTTATTTAAATAAATAAATAATATCTAAATAACAAATATTATTTAGTAATAAATATTATTAAATAAATATAATATTTAATAAATGAATATAAATTTAATATACAAATGTAAAGATGCGACATAATTTATTTGAAATTTGAATTTTAATCAAGAGGATATCATTCGTCCATAAATATTATTTATGCTTATACACTTTTATGTGTACATTTGGTCCCATCAAATGTACACATGAATCTACCTAATACTTGGTTTTAATTAGGTAATATTTGATGTCAAATGTTATTAGCTAAATGAAAACGCGTTGTCAAATTTTGCAATTTTTCTTTATTGTCATATAAAAAAAAAATATGTGGCATTTAAAAGCCCCGAAGGGCTCTTTGACCGAGCTTCTCTTCCATAACTGTTGTGCGTGTTAAATTTTGGACAGTATTAGAAGGGACCTACTTATTTCAGCCGGTTCCGAACGGCTGAACCTTGCGACATCACTTTTTCTGAGCTTTGTCACAGAGTTCTTTCAGAAGCTATTTAATGGCAAATTGTTACTGTCAGAAGAATTGCCAATTGCTTGCCGATATTAAATTTTTTATTGTCATATATGAACATATGTATATATTAGAATGACAGCCAAGTGAAAACATTCAACTTTTAGTTTGCCAGCCGATGTGGCAACATATGATATTCAAAATGAATTTGCCAGCATGTTGGTAAATTGTTTTGGGTTGCAAGGCGAACAGTTGCTTTTCTTCTGCACAAGTTTTCATACTAGTTTTTTCCAAAGTGCCTTTTAGTTTCAAAATATGGATAAAGCAGTGGACTCCAATGATTCCTCAGTTTTCTTATGCCCAAGCGGTAGCACCACTGGAACGAAGAGAGTGCGAAAACTAAAGGAAAAAGTGGACAAGTAACCAAACGAAAAGGCTGGTGCTAGAAGTTGAATCAAGGGAAGGCACGTGGAATTTTCTTTCCACCGAATACAGGCATAAGCATTTGCGAGAGGCTCAGTGGCAATGTGGCGGATATTTTGAAGATGCTGCGATCGTGGAAGCCTTCGCTTTTCTTTCCACGTAAGTTTGTTTGTGATACTTAATAACAATAATTGCAATATAAACGTTAATATTTACGTATATATACACTTTTATACCAAATACTCCTTGCCAATGCGTTGGGCTATTAGGGTTTAGCAAAAAAAAAAAATTAAATAATAATACAAATCATATACAATTCATTCAAATTGCCTTCAACTTGAAAAAGTCCTTTTGCTTTTCAGTAGGCGTAACGCCAAAGCTCAACTAAATAGTTCTTACCAAATGTGGAAACTTCACCAATTACAATCGGAATGTGTGAGTTTTTGCAAATTAATGAGATAAGGCTCTCCAGAAGGAAATAAAAATCCTCCAAAGTTGTTCTTATAAGCATATAAAGCATCTATCTCTCAGATCTGGCCTAGTCCATCATTGCTTTTCCTTTTTCCATTGGTTCTTCTTCTTTTTCCATGCCATTTGTATTTCTGATTACGTACACTCGATTAAATAAAAATATAAGAAATATAGAAATACTTATAGAAAAAGCCCTAATACTAAAATGTAACGTTAAAATTAATAGTTAATAACAAGTGCAATTTAAAATAAATTGTAACCTAAAATAAACATAAATTTGTGAAATATTGAGAAACTGAAAATAAAATAAAACTAAAACTACAATTAAAGTTTACAAAATTTAAGTGACGTAGTGAATGTGAAAAAAAACAAAACGAATAGAAAGTGCGTGCAACTGCCACGGCCATAATAATACCAACAAGGCACAATAACAGCAGCAGTAACATCGACAACAACAACACCAGGCAAGCCTTGCCATCAAGCGGCCCACCGGCAACATTCCCCTCACATTCATTTTTTGGTTGTTGTTGCTCCTTGTTGGAATTATTACTGTAGAAGCAGTTGCACACACTTTTTATTCGTTTTATCTTTGGTGAATATCACTTAAATTTTGTAAACTTTAATGACATTTTAGTTTTATTTTATTTTCAGCTGTTGAATATATCACAATTTTATGTTTATTTTAGGTTAAAATTTATTTTAAATTCTATTTTTTATTAACTTTTAATTTTACCGTTACATTTTAATTTTAGGGTTTTTTATACGTGTTTATATTTCTTATAGTTTTATTTAATAGAATGAGAGGGAGAGGCACGCACTGCCGTGTAAGTAACCAGAAAAAGAATAAGCTGGCGCCACAGCAGCTATTGAAATTCTCGCATTTTAAATTATTCACTTTTAAATTATTATTGTATTTTTGCAAAAATGTTTATCTTATCAGCTGATCGGCTGTCAAAAAATTTCATTTCAAATTTGGCATCAGTAATGAAAACGGAATGCCAATCAACTGACACCAAAATTTAAAATTTGGCTTATGCGCTGTCAGTTGAGGCAGTGTTTTGCTGTCAGTACATATGGAAACTAGGCCTGAGCTATATATACGATGAAACGTAGATTACATTTTCTATTGGCATACACCAATACAAAGTGAGAGCAACAATATGTTACGATGCAAAGCACTCGTTGTGACAAAAGAGCACATTTGGGTTTGAGAATTCTACTCGAATTCTACTTAAATCAACCCTGTTCGACCATTGGATGTTGTCAATAATAATTGCAGCACTTATTTTGTACTAACTATATACAATAACATTTTATTTAATCGACACTTCTATTTACAATCCCTCTTTAACTTGCTATCGTGTGATGTTGCCTCGATCACTTTCGGAATTGAATTGATTTCATTTGTCAACAAACTTGCCCTATTTTATACTCTGTGGCAACACTCAAAAATATTATTTTATAGTAATTGAGTGGGTGCCGTAGCTCAGTGGTTAGTGTGTTCGCCTTCTGATCTGTAGGTCGTGGTTCCATCCCCGGCTGATGCGTAACAAAGTTAATATCGATAAGATTTTTCTTTCGAATGGTACCCACCTGTCGGCAAGCAATTGGCAATTCTTCCGACAGTAACAACTTGCGATGAAAAAACTTCTTAAAGAACTCTGTGACAAAGCTCAGAAAAAGTGATGTCACAAGTGTTCTGCCGTTCGGAACCGGCTAAAATAAGTAAGGTCCCTTCTAATACTGTCCAAATTTAAGACGCACAACAGTAATAGAAGAGAAGAGAAGCCAATGAGCCCTTTGGGGCTTTAAGTGCCATATATTTATTTTTTTTTTAGTAATTGAGTTTCATCCCTTTCTTTCTTGTTGGCTTGTTCTGGTTATCTACTATTTCTTTTTGTTGACATTCGTTTATATGCTACCATTATTCGTGCTATTCACAATTAGTAATGAATAACCAACACAATCGTTACAATATGTACCTATCTAAGCTACATATCAGAGTAATACGTAGATTAAATTTTCTATTGGTCCTTGCCAATGTCAAAGCGAGTTTCAATGCACACCATTCGTGTTGAAAACACTCGCTCATATGCGACATTGAGCGTATTCTGTTCTGAATGCTTTAAGCGGAGTGAATATGTGTATACTGAGCGCGACCACTGATAGAAATTTTCAAAACGGTATGGGCTGGTAGATAATGCTTTTCTTTCTTATAAGATCTCTGTCTGATTGCTTTCAACAATAAGTTATATGTATGCTGAGCTTAATCAGAAATTTTAAAACGGTATGGCCTGGAATATAATATTTCTCTTTCTTAAGCCCATATGACACTTCCTTTCTTTCACATTTTTTCGGTATTTTTAATGTATTTGTTGGGTTAGGAGCGTTTTCCTCAACCGCGATGGATAACAAAATGTGTATAAATAAATAAATAAATATGTGGCCACATAAAGCCCCAAAGGGCTCATTGGCCGAGCTTCTCTTCCATTACTGTTGTGCGTCTTAAATTTGGACAGTATTAGAAGGGACCTACTTATTTTAGCCGGTTCCGAACGGCAGAACCCTTGTGACATCACTTTTTCTGAGCTTTGTCACAGAGTTCTTTAAGAAGCTTTTTCATCGCAAGTTGTTACTGTTGGAAGAATTGCCAATTGCTTGCCGACAGGTGGGTACCATTCGAAAGAAAAATCTTATCGATATTAAATTTGTTACGCATCAGCCGGGGATTGAACCACGACCTACAGATCAGAAGGCGAACACACTAACCACTGAGCTACGGCACCCACTCAATTACTATAAAATAATATAAATGTGTATGTATGTACCAAATTATCAAATTCGGTTGTGCCCTTAAATAAGCGAAATGACGTGGCTTTAATGTGGTCAACGATTAGACAGATTTATGTTACAAAATTCAATTTCTTTTTCGTTTCATGATTTAAGTATATAAACTAATACATAATTACTTTTACTTCGGAATATACTTCGTACGTTGTTGTCAATATGTATGTTACATTATTGGAGATTAGGTATACATATTTTAATTTAGAGAATTTAGAGAGAGAACAGGTAAGGCTAAATATGTATAAATATGTATAAATATGTATATATGTATACATGTGTATATGTCAAAAGCAATTAATGAGAGTATAAATGAATTTAAAATACCGTTAAAATGGATTCAAATGTACGAACATGATTGCATAATGCATGATCATCATATAGACATTCAAGGTAAATAAGAAAATAATTAAAAATATGTATATCAAATTATGTGAGCCAACCGGTGATGCAGTGATTCTCAATCTGTGACCCAACATCCCGGCTCCGTTGAAGGTACCTTTAAGCAGGTAATTTTGTGTAAGGGGCGCCGAATGACGCCTCTTGAAGTGCGTATGTCAACCACTCGAACGCATGCACCCTTCCCTAGGATGGAGTTGACAATGTGACCCATTTGTCAAAGTTGCGGTGGTGTGTTGTCCTCATGAATGATTACCATTGTGTCTTTGGCAACATTTGGTCGATCAGCAACCCATTTTGTACGCATTTGAAGTTCGTTGAGGTATTCGTGCGACCAACGGTTCCAAAACCATTGCTTGATGGCCGTGATTTGAGCCCATTTCTCAGTATGGTTGATGTCAGTAGTTATCGTTCGCTCCGGTAGACCCCTCAGAGCTCCTCCAATGATGAAGTGCCTCGGAGTTAACGTTTCGTAGTCGCTGGGGTCGGCTGAAAGTCGGTCGGTGCAATCGGTCCAGAGTTAAGAACTGCTTCGATTTCGACCAAGGCAGTCGACATCTCCTCGAATGTTAGCCTGGCATTCATCATGCTGTGCGTCAAATGACCCTTAGCAAAATTGACAACAGCCTCCCAAATACCGCCAAAGTGAGGTGCTCTGGGGGGTATGAAATGAAAATTAACAAATTCATTAGCACAATATTTAGTAATGATATCTTGAGTTTGTTTTTTAAACATAAATTCCTTCAACTCAGCTAGCTTTCTGTAAGCGCCAACAAAATTTGTTGCATTATCGCAGAATATGTCGATTGGAGTCCTCTTCGTCCGATCATACGTTTGAGCGATGCCAAAAATGCCTCTGTTGTTAGCTCTGAGACGACTTCGATGTGCACAGATGTAGTCGCGAGGCACACAAAAATGACAATGTAAGCTTTGCAGGGTACCTTGCGTCAAATACGTAGATATATGATTACAGGCCCATGAAAATCTATACCGCGGCGAGCAAATGGCCGAGATGGGGTTGAACGTTCCACTGGTAGGTTTCCCATTATATGTTTTAGCAGCATCGGCTTGTATCGAACGCAGTGGATGCAGGATCTGACGATGCGCCTCGCAACGTCACGTGCATTCACAATCCAGAACTGAAGGCGAATTGATGCTACTAGAGCTTTAGGTCCTGCATGATAATTTTTGACGTGTAAGTGCCGAACGTAACGCTCAACGAATCTGCACTTGCTGGGAAGTAAAATGGGGTGTTTTCGACTTTCTGGTAGATCTGCTAACTCGAGTCGTCCGCCGACCTTCAACAATTCGAATCCTTCTGTGGAATCCAAGGAGGGGTTAAGGTAAAGCAGAGTGTCATTTGTCGTTGACTCTTTCTGAAGTAAAAGAATGTCTCCAGCGAAGTGTTTTTGTTGTACATTCCAAATGATGCACAGCAAAGCGTGATGCAACTCCTTAGGCGAGAGTTATTGAATCAAGGTATTCGTTTGATGCTTGCGAAGCCTGTTGTAGAAACGAAAAATCCAGGCAATTAAACGTATTTCACGGGCGTAGGAGCTGAACCTGTCGATAATCTCAAGAATATAGTTGGGTTTTACCATTACCTTAAATACCGATTATCGCATCTCTGATTTCACCACTTCCATGTCGACGTGTTCTATCTTCTGATTAGGCCACTTACTCACGTGTTCGTATAGAAAAGTACCGCAGCGGTACTTCCTCGGGAAACGATGTCCGCCGGATTGCAGCTTGTTGGTACATGTCGCAAAGAGCACCAGCAGTTAGATCTTGAATCTCCGAAACTCCGAAACCAGTAGAAAGTAGAAAACGTAGCGGAATGCAATTTGAGCCAGTGCAGTACAATCTGCGAATCTGTCCAAAGATATACATCGAAATTATAATTACAAAAAAGTGATTTTATTTTTGCGAAAAGTCTAGCAAGAGGAAGTGCGCCGCAGAGCTCTAGTTAACGCGAACAATTCCAGTAATGTCTATAGTACGTATATAAATTCCACAACCATAAGCGCGAATTGTCGAATCGCAGAATCCATGAAGCTGAAGGGATTTAAAGTTTGTTGACATGCAATAGCATGGAATATTGATGAGAGCTTTGACAATCTAGTGACAAAGTTTAGCCAAGCGAAGTGAATATCCTGCGGAACCGATTCATCCCAATCGAGGTTTAGCAGCCACAGTTCCTGAAGAAGGATTTTAGCGGTGATGATTATTGATGCCAAGAGACCAAGTGGATCGAACAGCGACAATGCGATTGAGAGGATAGACCTTTTCGCCCATTGAAGTTTTGTTTGGGTTCAAAGGAAAATAAAAGAAATCATGAGTTTGATCCCACTTTAACCCAAGTGTACTCGAATGGACGTGTCGATGTTTAAATCCTTTACGGAACGTTCGCTTCTAAATTTTTGATGATTGAAATGCCATTTTGCCAAATCAAGTACGCCTAATTTTAAAAGATCTGTAACCTCGCTTTTTATTCGTGACAACTCCGTCTCAGCTCCGCACAACAAATCGTCAACATAAAATGATGAGTTTACAACATGTGAACCAACTTCAAATTGTGATACGTGTTGTTCGGCGAGATACAGTGGGCTTCGAACAGCGAGATATGGTGCAGCTGTCATTTCATACGTAACCGTATTGAATTGGAATGTAAGAACGCTTTCATGTGGTGCACTGCTCCACAAAATATATTTGAACCTTCGATCTTCTGGACTCACTAGTAACTGTCGATACATTTTGACGATGCCCGCAGTAAGCGCAAAACGATTTAGGCGGAAACTAAGAAGGGTAATTGTAAGCTCGCTTTGAAGTGTAGGTCCCACCATTTGTATGTTGTTGATTGATTTTTGTGTTGTAGTTCGGCATGATGCGTCGAAAACGACCCTCAATTTCGTCGATGTGCTGTTTGGCTTCAATACGCAGTGGTGTGGAATATAATAATGAGGTTC
This sequence comes from Megamerina dolium, assembly GCA_963854835.1. Classification (NCBI taxonomy): domain Eukaryota; kingdom Metazoa; phylum Arthropoda; class Insecta; order Diptera; family Megamerinidae; genus Megamerina; species Megamerina dolium. Next base: position 13,284,703 of record OY978530.1, read on the forward strand.
GTGCAATTTGGGAGTTTGAACTTCGCTCATATATCCCAGAATTTCATATTCCTCCATAAAGGCAACGCGTCTTGAGCTCTGGAGACCGTGACAATCGTCGTTCCAACGAATTAAACCTTCGCAAAGCTGTAGTGTATGAGTCACCCAAACAAGCTGGATCATCCTTGAATGGCAGCTTGAATAGTACTCTGCCGTTCAGATCTTGAGACACTGTGACAGTATATAGACGTTCACAACTATGTTGTTCAGGTGTCCACGTGTCTGTTGTTCCCGAAACTACATCAACCATCCACAAACGTTCCAATTTGGATTCTATGGAATGATCGCATTCCAAGAGACATGTAGTAGTATAGAATTTCGTTGTGTTCGTTCGATATCGACCTCAAAAAACCCAGCCCAACAATGTTTTCTGCAAAATTGGCAGATAATGTCCGAGTTTGATTTGACCGATCGCAAAAAGACTGAAAAAGCTTTCTGTACCCAGAAGCAACTCGATTTTCTTTGATTTGTGAAATTGATTATCTGCTAGTACAGTATTTGGTGGGATGTTCCAGGATGAGACGTCTATGTCTGGATCCGGTTGGTATGCAATATGCGACGTTATGCAGAATGGAAGTGGTAATTTGAACCCAGCGGCTTGCGATCTTATGTTGGTATTAGTCATAAATTTAATATTTGTTGCTGACTTACCAATACTTTGGATTTGAATATTATGTTCGCTTCGTGGTAACAACATTTTCTGTGAAAACTCATGCGTCATGAAATTCACTTGTGAGCAAGAGTCCAACAATGCTCTTCCTAATCGATATTCACCAGATGCATCGCGAACTAGGACCGTAGCAGTAGCAAGGATAATTTGATCCAATGTGGAATTGTATATGGGTATGTACAGAAGTTTCCCTCGAGGATGACGGCACCATTGAAGTCGACGAGTCTGGCGGAGATCCACGATGAAGCAGGCTATGATATCGTTGAGAGCAAACCCTGCATTTATGCGACGATGAACAATTTGAAAGTTGATGTCCCTTCGACAAGCAGTCAAAACGTTGCTTGTATTCATCAGTAATAATTTACAAAATGTCAAAATTCATATAATTGTTTGAAAAAATATCTTCGTATTTTCAAGCATTGGAGATGTTAAAGTCTGTCAACGCTTCTGTGGAGCCAACAGAAAGCGAGGTTCAAGAAATCCTGAGGCATGAGTTGGGTGTGACCTACAAGGTTACACCCAATGATTTGAGTGGACTGACGGTCCCTCAACTCATTTGTTATCAGTTAACTCATATTAATGATGTGTGCTGGGATTATAGCACTGAAATAGACGTGTGCCTACGACTACTCCATCGGATGACTGGTGACTACCGTGTTGAGTACTTGGTGACTATCACCAAGTTACTCAACGCGGTGGAGGAAGAAATTATACGCGATGGATTCAATTTGACGCGATCGCCAAAGTTCCTCCGGAACTTGGCGGATATAAAAATGAAATAAATAAAGGTCGTTTACTTTTACTGAAATTAAAATGTTGTCTTCTCTTTTATTACTTGTAAATTGCAACTTTAATCTGCTTATTAGGTGTTGTGGGTATGTATTTTTATTCAGTAATACCAAGAATTGTTACTGCTGTGGCAGCCTGTAACCCAGTGTCAAATGCGCGACAACTGAGTCAATAATAGGCGTTCACTATCCAGATAAAACGTAACACATGAGTCTTGCATGTACACACTGTGTATTGCTGCTGCTATATATCGGAACAGTCCAAGTATTTCATGAGAATGCTGCTTATTCTGATGACTTTATTTAACGCTGTACCACTTGGTTCAGGATATTGGAACTTATGCATATGTATGTAACTTCAGCTCGATTACCTATTTGGTCTCCGCTAACATCGCTGTATAAAGCTTTTCCGGTGTGTCTTAACCTTGCTGGATAAGTTGTCTTTCTACTGTGTCAACGTTCCCTTCTCCTTGAGATGGCGAGATTACCAGTAATATACCTATTCAATTATTTTCCACAAACTCTAAAATTTTTACATTTATTTTTCATAATTACACCTACATAATTGTATATTCTTATAAATTAGAATTTTGTTCTATAAAATTTATAGTTGTTATGTTTTTACAAGGTTTTTTTTCAATTTTACTTAAATGGTTTTTATGTATATTGTATGTAATGTAAGTTTTATATATTAGTTTATTATTTTAAAAATTTAAAACTTGCAGCGTTGTTTTACGTATTGTATAATTTGACAACAACGTTGTAATTTCCTTCTGTTGCAATAACCAACTTTTCTGCACTATTCGATTGTGCATATTTTCATCTCAGACCGTGGAAGACGGAATGGTAACCCGTTGAGTTAATTCTCTCAATTTATTCTATAACGTTTGTCTCCTATTACTATGACTGACCTATTTTTTATAATTATTTCCTAAACCTATGTATTTCTATACTAACTCGAATTTAACTATTTGATTGCTTGAAATGCTTGACTAATTAATTCGCTCGTGCTCATGAGTATCCACACACCGAATTGCAATCCAACGCGATGTATTGCAACAGATGTGGTTATTTATTATTTTTATTTACCACAATCACTATTAATTCGTTAAAATATTATTACTTATTGACAAAAATGTTTTAGTAAATTATTATGGTACTTTTTACCATTTTGTCCGATTTTGATAGTCGTCGATACTGAGCTGTCCACATTTATTACTTCGTATGGTCCAGTCCAGATGGAACTAAATTTATTTTTTCTAGTCTGGTTTCTCATTAATACTTTATCACCTATTTTAGAAATTATAGAGTGGATCCCTTTGTCGTATTGAATTTTAGCTGATTTCTTTGCTTTTTCTTGATTTTCCCTTACTAACTCGTGTGACCTTTGTAGTTAGTATTTTAATACTTTATTTTAATCATCTGTATTGTACACAGGTGATCTTTTTGTTTTTAGGTTTGTCGGCATATCGACATTGAAACCGTATAGGACACTGAATGGTATACGTTTCGTCGAAGTATGTATGGTGTTATTGTGTACGTGCATCGCTGATGCTAACCATTGGTCCCAATTTGACCCATCTTCTTTAACAAAACTCCTAAGATATTCTACTAAAGGTCTGTGGCTCCTTTCTAAAGAACCATTTGCTTGTGGATGGTACGGTGTTATATGTAATTTTTTAACACCCAGCATCTTGCATGTATCGGAATATAATTTCGAAGTGAAATTCGTACCATTATCAGTCACTAAAATTGTTGGTATGTTATAACGCGCAATAACTTCGTAGTAAAAAGCTTTTGCTACTGTGCTAGCTTCAGCATCTGGTATAGCTACGCAAATAAAAAATTTGGAAAAATCATCTTGAAATGTAAGTATGTATTTGTTTCCAAATGTTGTCTCTGGAAGAATTCCTACCATGTCCATATATACCTTTTCAAATGGCTTAGATGGTGTATCAGTTAATATCATTGGCATTTTCGTGATCCTCGAGCTCTTGTTAGTTCTATATTTTTTACAATTTTTAACATATTCCTTAATTTAGCTTCGCATATCTTTCCGCCTATACTGTCTTCTAATCCTGAAATAAGTTTTCAGAGCACCCTGATGGCCTCCTAAAGGTGAATCGTGGAAGTATCGTCAATATATCCCTTTCATCAGTGAGAAGTTCCGCATTCTTGTTCTCCTGATATCCTGCATTTTCATCTAGTTCTAACTCGTCATCAGAGCTTTCATCATGCTCTTCTTGGCTTTTGGTTTCATCATTTATTCCTTGTCATACAACGAGTCACAACCATTGTTGACTCCTGATTCGGTTGTGGAACTCTGCTGAGCGCATCCGCGTTCAAGTTCCGTTTGCCTGGTTTATAAATTATTTCAAAATCAAATTCAGACAGTTTATGTCTGAAACGTGCCAAGCGTGATGTCTGGTTTTTCAGATTGGCAATTCCTCGTAAGGGCTGATGGTCAGTGTAAACTTTGAATAGTGTACCCAGTAGATAAGCTCTATAATTCTTTACAGCCCACACGATAGCCAAAAATTCCGTTTCAATGGTGGAATATCTTTTCTCAGTATCACTATCCCTGCTCGCAAAGGATATTGGTCGATATTTACCAATTTCACCTTGCGATAGAACTACCCCCATGGCTTCATTGCTGGCATCTGTTGTCAGCACAAAGGGTTCGAAAAAAACTGTATATGCTAAAATTGGTGAAGAGCGAATTGCCTCCTTTAAATCTTCAAAAGCTTTCTGACATTTTTCGGTTCAGTCAAATTTTGCGTTTTTCCTTATTAATTGGTAGCGCCATGCCTGCCATATTTTCAACAAACTTTCGATAATAGTTTTCTAAACCTAAGAATGGATCAGGAATATTTTTGACACATTTTATCTTACTGGGATCTGGCAATGCCCCTTCTGCGGTGCACTTATGACCTAGGTAAATTATCTCTTTTTGTAGAAACTGGCACTTCTCTGTGTTTAGTTTTAAGTTATGTTTACGTAAGAGTTCAAATAGTCTCCGCAAACGGGATTCATGTTGTGCCAAATTCCGACCGTAGACAACAATGTCATCCAAATATACAAAACAATCTATTCCCTGGAGTCCAGTCAATACATTATTTATTAATCTTTGAAAAGTAGCAGATGCTTCCGTTAACCCGAAAGTCATTCTATTAAATTCATAATGCGCGACACGCAGTTTTTTCTCTGTCTGATTCTTCCATTAGCACTTGATGATATCCACCGGCCAGATCAAGTATAGCAAAATATCTACTATGACCTAACTGATCCAATATTTCATCGATGCGTGGAATTGGAAAAACCTGTTTATTGGTTGCATCGTTCAATTTTCTGAAATCAACAAATAGTCTCCATTTCTTTTTTCCATCGCTTCCCGCCTTCTTTCGAACTAATATTAATGGAGAATTTCATGGAGAAGAACTGGGAACGATTATTACGTCTTTCAGCATTTTATTTACCTGCCTATTTACCTCTTCTTTATGCACTTCTGGCCAACTATACGGTCTCTGATTTAATGGTGCCTGATCTATCTTTACTGGTATCATGTACTTTGTACCTGTTGTGTAAGACAAATGAACAAATCATGAAATGACTTGTAAATGTCTTAAATTGATTTTCTTTCTTCCATATTTAGGTTTGAATGTAATGTAACCGTTTCTAATATTTTAGTAACCCTCGTGTAGTTACTCTTTTCCCTAACGCTATTTATTCTAGTAACGGTATCATACTGTATATATTCTAGATGATTAAATTTAAATATATTAACTCTTATATCGTTCCCTACAGTATACTATTTCGTATTTGTATTCAGAATTGGTACATAAACTTTATTATTTGTGACACATCCCAATGTCTCACCTAAAAATATTCCGGGAGAAACTTCTGGTTTTTCTACTATAACCGTTTCCAAATCGGTGTTTACATTCAAGGGAACTATCCTCATAGTTCTCCCTGGTACTACAACCTCACTGTTGTAAAGTACTCTATTAGCCTTGTTCAATAATTTGAGAGGTAAGGTCATTAGGTGGGTGCCGTAGCTCAGTGGTTAGTGTGTTCGCCTTCTGATCTGTAGGTCGTGGGTTCAATCCCCGGCTGATGCATAACAAATTTAATATCGAAAAGATTTTTCTTTCGAATGGTACCCACCTGTCGGCAAGCAATTGGCAATTCTTCCGACAGTAACAACTTGCCATGAAAAAGCTTCTTAAAGAACTCTGTGACAAAGCTCAGAAAAAGTGATGTCACAAGCGTTCTGCCGTTCGGAACCGGCTAAAATAAGTAGGTCCCTTCTAATACTGTCCAAATATAAGACGCACAACAGTAATGGAAGAGAAGCTCGGCCAATGAGTCCTTTGGGGCTTTAAGTGCCACATATTTATTTTATTTTTTAAGGTCATTAGGTGCTATTTTCGCTCATCGAAGAAAATCAGCTTCTTTTTCATAGTATTGAGGACCGATAGGTTCCATAAATTGTCTCGTGCTAGGTAACCATCTGCAGGTTTCCCTCTATCTTCAGATATTACATGTAATTCTAAATCCTTAGTGCTTTCATGTTGGACTTCTATTGGCCCAAAAGTGATGACAAATCCTCCGAATGCACCACTAAGATTTTTCGTTGGATTCTCTTTCTTGCTAACGTTTTTGTTAATTACTGTTGATTTTACTAAACTGGTATCTGCCCCAGAGTCTAATAGTAAAATGAGTTCTCCATTTTTCGCTTCCTTGCACGGAAACTCAATGAATACATCATCTACATCAGAGACTCCAAAACAATAACCACGTTTGCTATCACTGGATGGGAAAGATGGGTCAACAATCCCTCTGGACGCCTGACTACCAACTTCCAACATCCTACTATCTGACGTGGAGGGTGTTTCAACAATCTTTAAAGACGCATGATTGACATCTTCTATTTCAGCTGGCCTATCTTTAGCAAACTTTTGGGGTTCCCGGTTTATTGGCCGTACCTGGTCCCCCGTAGTTTCCCTGAGTCTTTTCCAAGTCTTTGCGTTTGTAACAATCGGCAATCCTGTGCCCTTGTGTGTCCCTTCTTGTAGCAGAAGGAACAGGTAGGAACTTTGCTTTGGCCGTTTTGAGGATTTTCTTTATTCTTTGAGTACTGATCTGCCTTAAATGACACTTTATTATTTCTGTTTTGGTGGAACGCTACTATGTTACCTGTTTGGGTTTGGCAATCTTCATAAGAATTTAATAAGGTATTGAGTTTAAAGCTGACTTTTTTTTATAATTACACCTACATAATAGGCGTTATAAATTTGAATTTTGTTCTATAAAATTTATAGTTATGTTTTTACAATGTTATATAATTTTGGTTTTAGACAAACGGTTTCCATGTACATTATATATAATATAAGTTTTATATATTATTTTATATTTTTTTTTTATTTAAAAACTTGTTTCGTTGTTTTACATATTGTATAATTTAATAACAACGTTGCAACTTCTGTTGCAATAACCAACTTTTCTGTATTATTCAATTGTGCTTATTTTCATCTCACACCGTGGAAGACGGAATGGCAATTCTGTTGTGTTAATTCTCTCCATTTATTCTATAACGTTTGTCTCCTATCGCTATGACTGACCTATTTTTCATAATGATTTCCTAGACCTATGTATATCTGTACTAACTCGAATTTAACTATTTTATTGCTTGAAATGCTTTACTAATTAATTTGCCCGTGCTCATGAGTATCCACACACCGAATTACAATTCAACGCGATGTATTGCAACAGATGTGGTTATACACATGACCATGGCAACTTGCACTATTATATGTCCTGAACGTTAACTAATAGTTCATACTATTGTATAGTATAACCTAACTAAAAAAAATTTTTCTTTCTTCCACAATCATTATTAATTCGTTCGACTGTTATTACTTATTGATAAAAATGTTTTAGTAAATTATTATGGTCGATTACAAGGCGCCATTTCTGTTCGTTTGACGCATCCAGCTTCTTTGGTACGATCCAAATAGGGCTGTTGTACGGACTAGCAGATGCTCGGATTATGCCCTGCTCTAGCATTTGGTCTATTTGTTTTTCGATTTCTACTTTATGTACAACATTTTTATCTTTTACTGCATTCGTTAATATTTCGATTTCTTCGCCTTTGAAACTCTTATCCATATAAATTTCCTCTTCTTTATTCATATGCAAGTTAAGCATCGTTTTATCAGTTTTTAGTGTTCTGTCCGGGTAATCAATATTACAGTAAAGTTTGTTCAGTATGTTGTTTCCTATTAATCCGTCGAAATTTTTATTGAAATTACATTCGAGAAATTGAAATGTGCAATTTCCCCCATTGAATTCTTTGAAGCTTGGCACTGTACATATTTTTCTAACTGAACTTTCTTTCCCATTGCTGTTATCCTAACGTCTACTTTAGTTTTCCATTTCGGATTACATATTCCCTCGTTTATTAAACTAAATTCTGCCCCCGTATCAGTAATGAAGTACAGTTTTCTTATGGGAGTTTCGATTATTATATAGGGAAGTTGTTTCCTCCACCCTCGCGAAAATTTATATCGGTATTTCCGATATCCATTGGTGTGGCCCCACCATTTTGGTTTGATTGTCTTGTTTGATTTGAGAGTCTCGTACGATTCGATACGTTCCCCTGATTAGCCCAGCCAGGTGTATTATTCTGTCTAAAATTTTAACCATTATTTTGTGCAGTGTGAGGCAAATGCGGTCTGTTCGCATTATGGAAATTATCATTCGACGTGTTTCTATTCATGTTGTTCCTAAAATTCCCACTAGAATTGTTCTCCCTATAAAAAAAAAAAATGTTATTAACAAACCCTCTGTTGTTTAATGCCTGATTGTTGAGCCTGTCGTTCTGCCTAAAATTATCGCTAAAATTACTTCTCCTGTACGTGGGTGCCGTAGCTCAGTGGTTAGTGTGTTCGCCTTCTGATCTGTAGGTCGTGGTTCAATACCCGGCTGATGCGTAACAAATTTAATATCGATAAGATTTTTCTTTCGAATGGTACCCACCTGTCGGCAAGCAATTGGCAATTCTTCCGACAGTAACAACTTGCCATGAAAAAGCTTCTTAAAGAACTCTGTGACAAAGCTCAGAAAAAGTGATGTCACAAGTGTTCTGCCGTTCGGAACCGGCTAAAATAAGTAGGTCCCTTCTAATACTGTCCAAATTTAAGACGCACAACAGTAATGGAAGAGAAGCTCGGCCAATGAGCCCTTTGGGGCTTTAAGTGCCACATATATATATATATATATATATATATATATATATATATATATATATATATGTAAGTTGGCGCAGTAACGTAGCTTTGACTTGTTGGTCCATATAAAGTGTTCGATTGGTGCCGCGCTTCCAGTATAACTTTATACGCGTCGTCCAACGAGTCTGGGTCCCTAACGAAGATCATGGTCTTCGTTGGTTCTGGAAGGTGGTCCTTGAACACTTTCAAAGCGATTCTTTTAATTTCCTTTACGGAATATAATTCATCTTGATGCGTCGATTGTCTGTTTATTAGCCTATTTGTTAGTTTATTTATTCTGAAATAATAATTCTCTATTGTTCCGTCTAGTTTGGTGGTTTTTAGCCTGTCCATCAGTTCGTTGGTAGTCATTTTTTCGCCGAAGTTTTTTATTAACACGTCTTTAAGCTGTGTCCAGTTTTCTACCTTGTGTATAGCTTCTCTTGTTTGTCCGATACATTTATTTTTCATGTATGTGAAGAGGATTCTTTTATTATTTTCGTCAAAAATATTGAGTGTCTGTAGTAGTGACTCCATTTGATATTTGAAGTCCGTCAGCTGAGTTCTATCTGTTCCGTTAAATTCCCTTACATTCTTTATGCAGTTCAATGCGACATTGAACATACTTATTGTATTAGCATCCATTATTTCAAAATATTTTGTTGTTTTAGTTTCGTAAGTAAATCAATCTTATGTATTATTTAAGCTTTAACAATAAAATTTTGATTTAATTTTTTTTTCTTTTATTTATCTATTTAATACGCTTTTTTTTCGTAATTTCAAAAGAAAGTATAAAACAATATTAAATATTAACTTTAATCACGTTTCTTTCTTGTATTATCTATTTTCTCTTTTTTTTTTTGACAATATGTATTGATTTGTATTTTTATTCCACGCTCACCGCACCGTTTTTCCCACGAAGTTCTTTTTCTGTATGATTTCCCCGAGTTGAGCCGTTCTTAGGTTTTCCTGTTGTGGCAGTTGTTCTTCGCCCCTACTTGCTGTTGGTTGATTAATGTTGCTTTGTCTTATTTACTATTCTCGCCTTATTTAGAGTTGTAGCTCTGTTTCTATTGCTGATTTTTTCCTTTATTATTCTTAAATGCTTTTGTTCAATAACTTTTCAATATCTATATTTTGTTGTTGCTCTTTGTGTTGTTACGATAATATAATTTTCTGTTCTAATTTTGTTTATATGTTTTGCTAATTTATTTATTCAATTTTCTCCACTTGACTTTTAACACGTTCTAGATATTTTTTTTTTGTTTGTTTTTGTGTTAAGTTATTGAAAACACTTTGGTTTTTGGATTTGTAGAAATTTACGAACAGTTTTATTGGAATATGATGTACTTTATTAATAACTCCGCTCACAACTTATTTTCTCAATAGACAACTCTTTTTGCCTCAGGGTAAAATTCTTTTTCCTCGTCGCCAGTTAGGTTAATGAAACACGATTGTGTCTCTGTTGAGTGTATCTTTACGACTGATTTATTGAAATTCTTTTTCTTACATTCAAACAACGATGTACATAGGTGCAGAGTGATTAAATAAAGGTGTACATAAGCTTATTCCTAAAGATACAAATGCAGACTTATTCCTAGGAATACAAATTCACATTTCGTAGTTTAACTATTGTTGACATAATAGTCACGTACATTCGGTTTCATGTTGCGAATAGATGCAGTGTCCGAAACAGTAGAATGCAGAAACTTGTAAACAGATGCAGCTGCACAAATAAAGTTAATCTGTATGTGGGAATGTGTTCATGATGTGTGGGAAGGTTTTGGGAAGTGAGTGCAGGGTGTGTCATGCGAGTGGTCCGCATGTGACTATATACCAATCCTAATCCTATCCTAATCGCATATCGATGCGCACAACATGATACTACGGTCACTATACCATCAATGGGTTTGCAAAATTCTTCACTGAACCAGTTTTGATGGAGCCGACTGGAAATAGATACCACAGGTTAGCCTGTACGATGGCTTTTCAGCTTCTAGCCACTCCAAAAGCAGGTGACGCATCTGTCGTAGTGGACGGAATGGCCCTTGAAATGGCTAAACCGTCGGATGCAACGGAGGCGGATAAAAGCGGCGTTGTCACCAAGTTGACGTAGAAGCCGGTCTGGAGGCAGCGCAAAACATCGAATGAGACGTCTCCAAAGCCGAGGAGCGGATCCTGTTAGAGAGCGAGAGAAGAAGAAGCGAAAGAGGCAATATAAGAAAGCCATGAAGTCGTCGGAGAGGAACATTGAGCATCTCTCGTGCCAACTCAGTGGACTATTGGAAGATCAGTCGAACTTGGAGGTGAAGAGCGCGGGGAAGAGGTTCAGGGACGATAGCTCTGAAACCACTTTGAAGAGTTGGACACCTGAGGAGGGTCATTCGAAGACGACAGAGGGGCCAGTTGAAGTGGATGCTGGGAAGGGTGGACAACTCTCCCCTGATAAGGTGGATAATCCTTCCAAGCAAACACCGAAAATTGTAGGTGCTCGGGAAGATGTACGGCCAGTTGTAAAGGCCGTCAGTAGCTCCAAACGAGACTCGAAGCTCAAGACTAGCACGAGTGGGGTAGCTCTAGGAACGACGGGCCGGGGAAAACCTGCATCGGGGAGTGATGAGCAGGGCGGACACTCTGATCCAAGCGGTCTTGGCAGAGCGCAACCAAAGGGCGATTTTGACGGACGCACCAGGGCGAAAAAAACTTACGCTCAAGTAGCGGAGGACGACCACGTTATGAGAGTCATAAACCTGTCATTATAGGGTCGCGTGGAGGAAACTCATCTTCCTCGAAGACTATGTCAATGACATTCGATTTGTCGGCAAGGAAAAAGTAAAGAGTGGATTGTTTGTACTTAAGTCCAAAAATCAGGAATCCAAAAAATGGCTGCGCAAGACGATGGAGCACATAACTACTTTGTAGGAGGGTGTAAATGTGAAATGTGGCAGTTTAACTGACATGTCGACAAAGAGGAAGATGATGATTGTAGCTCATAGCAATGCTGTGGAATCCAAAAAATGGCTGCGCAAGACGATGGAGCACATAACTACTTTGTAGGAGGGTGTAAATGTGAAATGTGGCAGTTTAACTGACATGTCGACAAAGAGGAAGATGATGATTGTAGCTCATAGCAATGCTGTGGACAGCAACATCTTTCTAAGGAGGCTGCAGCGGTAAAACGTCTATGTGAAGGACACTTCTAAATGGAGTGTTATTCGCATATAGAAGTTTGGCCAGGCAAATAATGGAGGTGTCGTACCCACCGTGCTATGTCCCAAGGAGGATGCGGAGGCCATTAAGAGTGAGAGTGAGAGACTCAACTGCAGTCCCGAACAGGTCGTCGTCAAATTTCAAGTGCTATGAGTGCTATGACTCTTGGCGTGATGCTAACAGCAAATTCCGTAAGGAAGAGTCATTATGGCGGGAGGTACGCCCGAAGGGAATCCTTAAATGTGTGTCAACTCAATATTGTCCACTGCAAAGCGGCATCAGCTATAATGGTGGGGAGCTTCAATGATGATGAGCTTGACAGCACTGGTGCAAGAACCCTGGATACTTCGTTGAAGTTTCAAAGATATATCTGCACAAAAAACCACATTGTTTTATCCACAAATATATTGGAGGTTAAGGACTTGCATATTAGTTAGACAGGAGAGTGTCTACTTGAATTTATAGCAAGGTTTGGTTTACAAGTTACTAATAGGGAAACAGAACCGGCCTTTGTTAACGCACGTTATGGCGAGGTCATTTTTGTTACCCTATTAAAATGTTACACAGGGTTTTGGATTGGAGGGTTGTGGATATACTAACTATGTCTTACCACAGGGAGATTCAGTACATAGGAACGACTGTAGAATGGTAAAGATACCGAAGCTAAAGGACTGTAAAAAGTAGTTCTTGAGGAATTATTGCCAGGAAGGTTTAATAAACCTAGATCAAACGCAGATGTTTGTATCAGGTGAGGGCTATCAGTTCAGCCATGATCAAAACAATATAAGCTGCCTGCCCCCCTACGGTCGTAGACGAAAGAAACCCCACTCCGTTGTGGAATGAAAAAAGAGACAAGGAAGGCTTTGATAATCACATGAGAGGGGACCCCAATGCATCGGACCGAGCTATAAGTCTAAAAAAAAGGGAGCTGAAGAAGACTCTGCGCAACCGTAAGAAGAAAACGTGGAATTCTGCTCGAATATGCGTGATATGTCTGATGAATGTAGATTACAGAGGATTGTATTCAGGTACCCGGTTTCAAAGTTGGGATTAATTCGCAAAACAAATGGATCCTTTACGGAGACAATCGGAGATGCGCTGAAATACCTGAGGGAGGTGATTTTTCTGGAAGTTTTAGATCGGAAGGACCATGGGAACACCCTCGTAAGGCTACAAACTCGGGAAAGAGGGACCGCTCAGAGGCGAAATCTTTCCGGCCGTTTAAGTTCACCTCCTTTTTGCTTAAATGCATGCAGAGAGTACTGGCAGACAACATAGAAAGGACAACGCTTTTGACTAAACCACTGAGCAGGTGCCAGCACGCATATAGAGCTGACGAATCAACTGAGAGAGAACCTTCTTTTTGAGGGACATCTATGTCTACTCTTATGGATATAGAGGGTGCCTTCGATACGATTCGTTTCAATAAACTAAGGATGGGCCTTGCTACTCGTTAAGTTATACCAACCATTATAAAGTGGGCCGACAGCTTGCTGAGGAAAAGGGCCATAAACTTTAAAAATTGGAGTTACAATCTCAGAGAAATGGTAGTCAAAGGATATACACAGGGGACGTACTATCGCCCATCCTTTGGAACAACACGGTCGATTCCCTACTCCAGCTTCTCGACTCAAAAGGCATACACACCGGCGGGTATGCAGATGACATAACGGTAATTATGAGTTGTGAGTTCTTGAACACTATTTATGATACCATGAGAGGTGCACTCAAAATGGTTGAGGAATGGTGCGCAGAACAGATACTTTCCGTAAACACTAACAAATCGGAAGCAGTACTCTTTACTATAAGGTGGATAGGGCTAACAATGGACCCCCTTAGGCTTTTCGGATCAAACACAAAGTAAGAAGTATCTAGGTGTCATCCTGGATAAGAAGCTGACTTGAAATAGTTACGTTGATGATGAGACCAAGAAAGGCAAGAGGGTTGCATCAGTGTAAGAGAGTATAAGAGAGATGTGGGGAATTACTCCCAGAGCAATGCACTGGATCTAAGCACCGATGGTAAGGCCCATAATGGTGTGTGCTGCTGTGGTCTGATGGCCTAAGGTCACCCAAAAGACCACAAAGAGCAAGCTAAATAGGGTGCAGATAATGACTTTTAATTGGTCTTTCTGGGGCTGCTGCCGTTGGACTTGCATATTATGAAGTCGGCGGCATTTACAGCATTACGTCTGACAACAACAATAACTGGTATGGGTTCGGCACGGAGATAGGACACAGGAACATCGATTTACTAGTTCATAGCAGTGTGAAGGCAGGAAAGTCACATAGAACACTCATTGAAGACGGCCTCACATATGATGTATGTGAGGAAAATGACATCAGTATTTTCACTGATGGTTCATTACTGGCTGGCAGGGCGGGTGCTGGAATCTTCTCTAAAGAGTTGGGCCTGGCAAGTACTCTGGAGATACGTATTGGTTTATCAATCAGAAATGCTTAGTTTAATGAATGCGCTAGGCCATCTACTGGACGGGAAGATGCAAGGTACGAAAATCTTCCTAGCACTCGATAGCCAGGCGGTGGTCAGGTCTGATTCGGCTAATCCCTAAAATATATACCTTTACCATCAATGGCCATTGGTGGAACGAGTTAAGACTGCCAGCTGATTTAAAATTTGGAGTCGCTACACGAACCAGAACAACCGAATGATACTACTCCAGCGAAAAGCGGGAACAGTTGGATGAAGTACATAGGAACCAACATAACATCATTAATTCAGTTCAGAAAGTAATCGAAGCAAACTTCACACGATAGCAAGTTAAAAGTAGCAAGTACATTAAATAGCGATTGTAAACAGAAGTATCGATTAAATAAATTGTTGACGGAATCCAGTGATCAAGCAGGGTTGAATCGAGTAGAATCAAACGTTCACAATATAAAAACGTACCAATATGTATATTTGCCCCTGCAAGACAATTGGAAAAAATGGATTAATAATAAAATTTTCCTTTGCTTTCGTGTTTCGAAAAGGACTGGAAATTTTGTGCTTTCAAGGACTGAATTTCAAATTAAGGCGAGAATCAAAACACTGCAGTATGTTGCTTTAATAACCTTTAACTAATAAATGAAAGCAATAATTTCGTGTAAACATTTAGAGACCTTGGTCCCACAACTCGAGAGAAGATATTATTAACACTACATTTCAATGCCACCGGCAGTATGTTGATAACCGTTGTAGATTTTCTTGGTATTTGTGTGGTGACAGCTTCGCCAGTTGTTAAACAGGTTTTCGTCGATTTACCAAATTTACGAGATGAATTTATAAAGTTTCCTAAAAGCACATTAAATGTGCAGACAATATCAGACAGCAATTTAAAAATATTGGATATCGTTGTCATGTGGCCTGCTTCGGCACATGACTCCACCATTTATAATAATTCAAGAATAAAATCATTATTGCAGAGTGGCCAATTCAAAAATTACCATGTTGTCGATGCTATCTTGCACAACATCGCTTGCGAAGCAAAAGAAAGTGCTCCAGAAATTCCACCACATATAGGGAGAAGAGGTTGAAAATGATATTTCATACAAATCCATATAAATTTCAACATCAATAGCTTTTTCGAAGAAATTCATGCAAGAAGCTTTGAACAGAATCAGAAAAAAAACAAATACTACCGTCAAACTGTTAATAATAGCAATGCAGCGTTGCCAAATCGTTCTACAATTTATTTGCTTTTGCACTTATATTTGATGTTTGTCAATCGATGATTAGAAATGAGGTAATCATTATTTAATGCCAGATTTTTGAACAAGAGAAGTTAACGGCTTAGTTTTTTATGAAAATATAGTTCACGTATATTTATAATAATATCCATACTATATATAATATATGGTATATATAATATACCATCGGAAGGATATGTGTTGCAATTTTGACTATTTTGGTGGTCTTACTGGAAGTGAAGTTCTTTTTACTTAATTCCCTACAAAATTTCTCGACAAATCTACACATCATTGGCTGAATGCTGGAGTAATGCTTTTACTTCATTCATTCATTCTCAACTTGTTGTGTCAGTTCTCACTTGCTAAAGAGTAGTTGAGAATATCTCCACCAATAGAGAATGTAAAACTCTACTCACTACACTTAGAAAAACACAATGGTTGAAAATGTCGTGCTTCTGAGGTCACATTCAATATGAGTAGATAAATAACCGGTAGAGAAGAGTTACAGAAACGAGCTACCGCATATGAATCAGCCATTATAAATAATGATAATGATAAAATTATAGAGATAGAGCAATATGAGAGAGGTTTCACGAGTGTAGCAGAAGATGTAAACACAATAACAATAAACACATACTGAAAGAAGAAGAAGTTAAGAAAAAAAAAAACAAACACAAGAGGTTGACATAATAAGGAAACAATTTCTGACATTATAAGGCGCAGCCGAGAGAAATCTTTTATAATTGCTCTACGTTTATTATTATAACATGCTCTGTGACAAAGCTCAGAAGAGTGATGTCACAGAGGTTCTGCAATTAGGAACCGGCTAAGAAAATCAGGTACTTTCTAATGCTGTCCAGATACTTTACATGCACAACAGTACTGAAGAGATGCCAGCCAAATTGCTCTACGAAGCTTATAAGTGGAACACACACAAGGCATAAATAAAATATATATTGCAACAGAAATTTAAAAATTAAATATTGCATCGTTAAAGAGAGGGTAAAAACATATAACCATTGACAACAAAATATCGAAAGCGTAAATCCCCATAAAGGAAAATGAGAAATTGTCCTTAAAGTTCTTACCGTCCATTTTCGCGTCACCACGTTCTACGCGTTTCACACCTTCAACGGATTATACGCTTTTCAGCATTTAAAAAAATATGCGCCCTTTTTACGCGGACAGTTTTTCTTTTTTTCCTTGTTTAAAAACCTTTTTAATACAAAAATATAAGTAAAATAATTTGCAAAACAAACTCATTTATCGATAGCATTGAAAATAATATATAATTTAATACCCTTGGCTATCAAAATCAACTAACCTGTTTGTATGACGCGTAGGATGCTTACATAAGCAGAAAGTAGGCCTACACTCTGCACTGTGTAAATCGTCCCATACAACTGCACTGATGCTGCAACTAGCGAAAATGCGTTGAACGCGTGGTGTGTACTTTCGCTTTATGTCTCTTTGAGGACAATGACGTCGATTTAATATCGCCCATATTGATGTTATGGCTGTCTTGACCCTTCTGTAATATCACTCGTAATCAGTGTTGCCAGGATCTCAAAAATAAAAAATTTGCAAAATTAAAAAGCATGTACGTTTAACAATCTAAACAACATAAGGTTCAAAGCAGAGAAAATGTTATGTCGTAAGAGTTCTGTCGTTCGGAACCGGCTAAAATAAGTAAATCTCTCTAATACTGTACAAATTATAAGGTTTGTGACTGCCCTCTCTCTGAGACGACACACTTAGGCCAGAAATGCCCATTGTGATATCACCGAGCTTCTCTTCCAATACTGTTGTGCATGTTAAATTTGGACAACATTAGGAGGAACCTATTTATATTAGCCGGTTCCGAACGGCAGAACCCTTGTGACATCACTTTAACTTAGCTTTGTCACAGAGCTCATTTAAGAAGCATTTTTGGCAAATTGTTACTGCGGTAAAATTGCTAATTACTTGCCGCAGTGTTACTGTTCGAAAGAAAAAATTGTTCGATATTATTTTGTTGTGCTTCAGCCGGGGTTTGAACCCACGACCTACAGATCAGAAGACCAACTAACTACTGAGCTATGGCACCCACTCGTCCAAATTATAACACGCACAACAATAATGGAAGAGGAGCTCGGTCAAAGAACTCTTCAATGGTTATAAGTGCCACATACACACACACTCATTTCTAAAACAATTAAATATATTATTACAAAAATTAAAACTGGCCATTCCAAGTTTTTACAATTAAATAATATGTGAATATAGAAGACGACAGCTATAAATTACAACATTCTTCAAAAACAGCTTATTGCTAAAAATTCAAAATTATATTATTCCTTAGTAGACTATACCTCACATGAAACTATTGTATTTTATCTTCATCAGATGAATTAGATGAACTACTAGAGGGGTGTATAAATTATAGACCGTATAATTTTATATGGTTTACACGCATTGTTGTATGAACACACCCTGCTGTTAGGTTTGTTGTTGTTGTTGTTTTTTCCGCCAAAATTTGGTCGCCCCATTTTCCGGTTAATTATGTCTGAGGATACATTCCATATGATTACTAGTGCGCTCCGTTTTGATGATGTCTCCAGTCGACGACAAATGCGTAGTAAATTTGTTCCTATTAGTGAACTGTGGGACCGTTGGCAAGAACTTCTTCCAATGTTTTACAACAGTCACGAAACTGTCTCAATTGATGAGCAACTTGTTGCATTCAGAGGGCGACGTTCTTTTCGAAAGTTTATGCCATAAAAACCAGCAAAATATAGGAGAACGCGTTGTATTGGACTTGACCGAAGGCTTGAAAGTGCAAAATATAACAGGTGACAATAATCTTTCCACATTTGAGTTGGTAAAAAACATCATGACAGAAAGCTTACATATGTGGGAAGAGTACAAAAAAATAAAACTGTCATTCCTTCGAAATTGCTGATTGTCAAAAAACTCCCTTTGTATAACTCTACATTTGCATTCAATGACATTCCGACATTAGTATCATACATCAACCACAAAAACAATGCAACGATATTAATCAATTCACAAAACAGCTGTAGTTGATGAGAGTGGATCGAAGAACAAACCAGAGATCATTTCAATGTACAATTCAATAAAAGGTATGCTAGTTTTTTGTTCACTTTGTAACGCGTGCCTTTTGTTTCCAGCTGAAGTATCTCAGTCTTCCAGGGTTGAACAAGAGAGCTGCGTAAAAACTCTTGTTGTAGGAGGAGGACCGAATTCCACACGATTGCCTATTGACAATCAATCCACCGACACTAGCAGAGTGTTCGGCTCGGTACTGATGGAACTATTACTACTTTGATTTACCTAACCCTAACTAACCTTACTTATACAATGAGGATTTATAGGATTGACCAGTGCCACCTGGTTGCGCCTAATGAATCAGTCGTCTGGAAGATCCGCCTCAGCAGAAGTCTCAAAGCAACTGAAAGTTGTGTAGGGTAGCCTGATACAGTGGTCTCCTGTATCCAGCACCCTGGCCTCACACCTAGAAGAGAGAGACCTTTATAGCAATATATAGGAACAACCAATGGGGTGGCGGATGGTTGCTCCTGGTATATGCGGTTGGTCAAAATGACCCCGGGCAGAGCTGATGGCGAGCGATCGAACACAGACAGCCTCGCTTAAAGTAAGAAGTACTTATAGCCGCCGAGCGAATTACTGCCAGCGCGTAAGAGAGCACTCGTTAGAGTAGCAAGCTACTTGAACGGGCCGATTAAAAAAATTCAGCAAGATAATTTCAAACAGTATGTCGGGTTACGACTTACTCGATCAAGCATCGATTAATTTTTTATTATTTTTTTATCATATCCTTACGTCGGCAAGTCATACACCTTTAGTATATATCTATGTATAAAGCAAATTCCTATGATGCTACATTTTACGTTCGGTGAAAATGCATTTGATTGTTTCTTCCTTCTCTGTCGTCATAGTGTTTGACTAAACGAGTATGTGTATGTATGTATACATCTACTGATATTACTGTATGACGACAATAAGGAGAAGAAGAAGAATCAAATGAACCTTTCTATGATACACATATTTGCTATGGGTTCTTTATTGTTGGTACGTTGAATATTTTAATGATTTATAGAGTGTATGTAGGTAGGTATGTAAAAGGTTGTAACAGACTTAGTTTTAGTCTGTTACAGGGGCTCAAAAGCGCGGATCATGTGATTGTTTCAAGTCTAAGTCTGATTTAAAATGCTTCATTTGCAGCAAGTATATTTGCAAAACTCACCGAAAATCATTTTGGTCATCATGCAGTGACAGATGCTACCGAACAAACTAACATTTATCACTATAAAAAAGCGCTGCAGTGGCGGATAAAACAACTACAAATTATACGAAAAGTTTTTGAATCAGAATCGCATCTTCTCATAAACTCCAAAAAATAGCGAATCATTTATGTTTATGCGAAAGAGTCAACTGGAATAGGGTTGCAGGGATAAATTGAATTAAAAATGCATAGAAATGGTTAATGAGAAGCCGATTTCTGCAGCCAATGTCGCCGCAATTCTGTTTACTCGAACGGATCCCACAACAGCAACTGTTACCGCCAAATAAAGAAGACTGGTATATTTGGTCTTCTAGTGGGTAGTTTTGTACTGTATTATATTTTAAAAATTGATCTTAGTATATTTTTAGCTATGTGGGTGCCGTAGCTCAGTGGTTAGTGTGTTCGCCTTCTGATCTGTAGGTCGTGGTTCAATCCCCGGCTGATGCATAACAAATTTAATATCGATAAGATTTTTCTTTCGAACGGTACCCACCTGTCGGCAAGCAATTGGCAATTCTTCCGACAGCAACAACTTGCAATGAAAAAGCTTCTTAAAGAACTCTGTGACAAAGCTCAGAAAAAGTGATGTCACAAGTGTTCTGCCGTTCGGCTAAAATAAGTAGGTCTCTTCTAATATTGTCCAAAATTTAAAACGCACAACAGTAATGGAAGAGAAGCTCTGCCAATGAGCCCTTTGGGGCTTTATGTGCCACATATTTATTTTTATATTTTTAGCTTTGAGGAACACATCGCTCGAACGCTGTAAGAATGTTATATTGCAAAGACTAACTATAAAGGAGAAATTATCCTTTTTTTATAGCCCTATCTTATTAGAAGAAAATAAGTTCAGTATTAAGTCGTTTCCATCGGCTTTCTTTTAATATACGAGGGCGGTCCCAGAACTACCCGACCTGACATATAGATGGCGGCAGTAGTTTGAAAACAATTTCTTTGGGGTAAAGTGGCAACCTTATAAACCATATGTCTTAAGGGGGTCCACCTGTGTGAGCGCGGTATATCGAACGCTTTTTCGGGAATTTTCGTTAGGAGAACTAATTCGAAAATAAGAATAAGTTTTACGTTATTTTGAAGGTTTGTGCTTATATTTCAATAGTAAATTTTTCCAATAGTGTAATCCGAAGGCTTGTACTCATTAAGGGCGTTCAAAGTGACCCCTTCAAAATGAAATACCGAAATTGTGGGCAAGATTCCGCTAGAACTAGTTATCTAAAACGCAAAAAGTAAAAAAATCTTATTTCTTTGTATATCGTTGAGGTACTGACGTAGGATTTTGACGAAATTTAAAAAATTGAAGAAATGGCAGTTGTTTTTATAAAAATTATTCGTTTTCATGCTTTTTTTCGATATAAAGCTGCTGTAAAATTGAAAAAAAAATTTTCGAAAAACCGCTACGTGGGTACCTTCAGTTATCTGTATTAATGAGTCTGTCAAAATTTCAAGTCAATCGGTTAAGTGGATTTTTTTTAATCCTGCCCACAAAACTCAAAAATATGGTTTCGAGAAAAACGCTTTCAAAGTTTGGAAACACAACAAAACTTTGTATTATAGACTCACATTTAATCTGCAATACCAGGACCATAAACTTCCCCTTCCTCATCATGTAGAAGCTCTCGTTAAAGATGCGAAAAATGTAAAAAAAAATCGATTTTTCGAAAATTTTACACAGGTGGACCCCCTTAAGTTTCAAGGCGCCACGTTGTTTAGTATTCAGTGAATACTCAGTGAATTTGTAAACATGGAAAAAATTGGTCACCGTTATGTAATTCAATATTTTAATTTGAAAAATCTCAGTCCAACGAATATTAAAGCCGGACTAGATTATACTCCGGGCGAGTCTGCTCCTTCGTTTACGACAATAAAATATTGGGTGGCAGAGTTTAAACGGGTTCGTATGAGCTGCCAAGACGAACACCGTAGTGGTCTACCAATTGAGGTGGTCACACCAGAAACGGTTAAGAAAATCCACAAAATGGTATTGGATGATTGCCGGCTGAAGGTACGTGAGCTAGGTGAAATTACAGGCATTACAAAAAGTGCTATACATCGTATATTGACCGAAAATTTGGAGATGAAAAAGCTGTGTGCAAGATGGGTGCTCACAATAGAACAATAGAACAAAAACAACGTCGTGAAGATGTTTCTATAGAGTGTTTTGCCATGTCTCACAGTAATAAAGCCGAGTTCTTGCGTCGATTCGTAACCATGGATGAGACATGTGTCCACCACTTCACATCTGAGACTAAGGAACAGTCAAAACAGACACAACAGTACACATTTTCAAAAAGGAAAAATAATTAACGGCGAGTATTATTATGCTAATTTGTTGCAGCGTTTAAGTGATAAAGTTCAAGAAAAAAGGCCGCATTTTACGAAAAAAAAGTGTTGTTTCATCAAAACAATGCACCAGTTCACACATCCGCTATTGCGATGGCCAAAATCAATGAGTTAAAGCTCGAATTGCTTCATCACGCACCTTATTCGCCAGATTTAGCTCTTTCGGATTATTTTCTATTTCCAAATTTGAAAAAATGGCTTGGTATAGAAGATTTGCAAGCAAAATTATATAGAGCTAAAAGGAGATTATGTTGAGAAATAAAGAAAAATTTGCCCAAATTTGTTGTTTTCTTTGTAAGGTCGGGTAGTTTTGGAACCGCCCTCGTAGAAATTCCACCTTAGATAGAAGTGTTACGAGGTAAATCCCACGTATAAATATGTTAGTTTGTTACTTTTCAATTTCAAAAATGGTGGTGTTTTGGTAGTTTTTGTTGAATTTTTTGAAAAAAATATTTTGGCTGTGGCAACACTGAGTGCAACTTTAGTACCTATCCACATTGATCTGCCCAGGCGATCGAGATAGGTAGAAAACCAGGCAGCTAGAAAAAAATGGAAGTTTTGCGCCGAAAGTCCAATCCAAAAATAAAACGCGGTCCAACGAACTATGTTTTATGTACAAAGTGTTTCGATTTTGACAAATCTGCTCCCAAATTTATACACGTTGAAGCGATAACATCAGTAAGAGCGCTCTTAATTAGGATTATGGGATTAATTGTTTGTTCAAAAACATTGACTAATCAAACTATGCGACTAAGCAATTTGCTTAACCAGAATTATGATTTATCAAAATTTAACAATAACTAACGCTTGTAAATTAAGTTACACTGCACTTAACAAGTTGTAATATTTAATTTAATGTTAACTTTAAGTTTTCAGTACCATCGATCAATTTCCGAAGTTAAAGAACAAAACAAAAAGAGAAAGAAGTTAACAAAACTAGTGTTCTATTTTGTTTTTGATTTTGACAGTTCTTTATCATGATGGCACCATTTGGTGGTAAAATAACGAAGATAGACAAAGATTTCTCTTGGCTGCACCATATAATGTGTTGTACCATAATAACACATATAGAATTTACTATTGAATTTTTTAAGTTGTCATGGCTACATGTGTACATGATTGTGTGATGTAGGCAAATTTTGTATTTCATATTTTGAAAAATTGCTTATTGTTTTCCATGGGCGCCTGATATATTCAATTACGTTTTGTACAAAATCGTGAAAATTAAAAACTTTTCGTTTCAAATATTCAAAATCATTCAAATATATTTTAATTTTTCATATAAAAATTCAACGTAGCATTTTCAATATAAATATTTTTTCATAAATAAATAAATATCAAATTTGCATAAAGAAATATAATATTTTCAAATGAGTAGGTAACTCAACCAAATGCAAGAGCACCACTGAAAAAATGTAGGGTTGAAGTCAAAATTTTCAGCTATCGCTGCACGATTGAGAGGACGCCGTTTTAGTCTTGTTTGAAATTCACGTGCGCTCGGTAACACACCTTCTTTAGTTCAATAATCTTTGTTACTAAAGCGTGATCCATTTCGAGGTTCCCAACCTTTTTGAAGAAAAAAACACAGAAAATTCAAATTGAATGGGGAATGTTTATTATCATTTGAAAGAACATTCTTGGGCATTTATTTTTTGAAGATTATGGATGGACCATCTGAGACGTAGCCGCGGCCCTCATTTGAAAGACATAATCTTCAAAAAATAAATGCCAAAGAATGTTCTTTCAAATTATAATAAACATTCCCCATTCAATTTGAATTTTCTGTGTTTTTTTCTTCAAAAAAGTTGGGAACCTCGAAATGGATCACGCTTTATATATAGATAATTTCTCTGTTATCAATAGATAATTTTTCTGTTATCGATATTTCATTATTTGATCGAAAACAAAGTGAAATTTCTATTCACTCGATAAATTCACCTAATTTATAAACATGCCTGTCACAAAGAAACAAAAAAAGAAACGCAGCCAGAAAGCTAAGCCACAAGCTAGTTTCAGCCAACCAAAAACACCTGAAGTAGTAGTTGAGGGTTTTGGTGGCAATTGAGTCATGAAAATAGCGAGGCAATTCAAAAATTGCAAACCACGATTAACACTGTCCATCTTATCCTCTCAAGGGTTGGTAAAAATTTTCTTCCAAATCCTCCCCGTGGGTGCCGGATGGTAATAACTGCTTTGAGGCGGTTAACTAAGGTGATTTTTGCGGGCTCGAAAAGGCTTTCAAGTCAGCAATCTTTCCAGAGGATGGAGGTACCTGCACCCTTCCCTTCCTTTTCCAGTAATCCTACCCTTTCCCTGGGCTGGATTAAGGTGGGAACAAGTTTAAAATAGTCCACTGAAAGGGGGAAAAAATAAATTTCTTCGTATAGAGCCTATTTTTGTGAATATAAATATTTTTTGTAGCTAACGCCCCTATAAAACGTGGCTCAAGGTCAAAGTTCAAACTTGCGATCGAAATTATTTAATAAATTTGCAATTTTTCTTTACAATATGGGTATTGAAATAAAGGTCTTTTTAATACCTTTTGAGTGATATATAACATTTATAAGCTTTATTAAATATTTTAAAAGTTATGATCAAAATTTTTCTTTTCATAAACTGATTTTTTTTTTCGAAATTAATCACCATTGACCTATGAAAAAATTTTGAACCATATTCAAGGGCATACAATTACCTTTTCAACGGTATATAAAACATATTTTTAGAAAATGGATATATAATTCTAACACTTCTTTTAAATTGATACTTCATAAAATTTTTTCAATATGGATGGCTTTCGATAGAATTACCTGTATGTCTTTAAATGTAGTTTCACGACATTCAGTATTTTTAGATAAAAGCCTTTCTTGATAGCTGGCTTTCGGCCGGACGCAAAAACAAATAACTCTTATATGGATAGAAGTCTTTTATGATAGCCAGCCTTTGTCCGCGCAAAAAAAGTAACCCCTATAGGCCCGACGCCGGTTCCACGACCATAAGTATTTTGACAATATTTACATTTATCACTATAATTCTCCTTTGTCTCGCTACTTTTTCCGTATACACTTAATTACAGTAGACAAAATATGAAGATTAAACAAAATATTAAAAATACATAAAATTTGTTTAAAAATTTGTTTGATATACCGTTGAAAAGGAAATTGTATGGCCTTAATATTATGCTGAATTTTATACAAGTTAATGGGACTTATTTTCGAAAATAAAATCTATTTTGGAAAAACAAATTTTGCTATTTTTTTATTTTGATCATAACTTTTAAAATATTTAATATAGTTTATAAACATTGAACTGAAAAGGTATTAAAAGACCTTTCTTTCGATACCCATATTGTAAAGAAAAATTGCAAATTTATTGAGTTATTTCGATCGCAACTTTGAACTTTGACTTTGAGCCACGCCTTATATGGGCGTTAGCTACAAACGAAATTTGGTTTTTTAGATTCACAAAAATAGGCTCCATACGAAGAAATTCATTTGTTTTTTCCTTTCAGTGGGTTATTCCATACTTATGCCTTAAGGTGTTATACGATCCGTGCTGAGAGTCAGCTTGGCTGAGGGCCCAGTTTAAAAAAAGCCCAGTCGTTAACGGAGTATGCGGATACCCGGTGCCCTCCATATGGTCCATCCCTTTCTCCGCAACTCGTGGGAACCAAATGGTTACAACAACTAATTATTAAGTCCTTAATTTAGGAAAATTCATATATTGGAAAAAATTTATACAATTTCTTTTAATGAAAGTAATTTCCATTACTTTCTACAACTTTTTTCCATCTTTCTGGCAAATGAGCTATACCATCTCGATAAAACGATGTCGGTTTCGAAGCAATCCATTCATCCACCCATTTTCGCACTTCTTCAACATTTCGGAAACGTGTACCACCCAAACCATGCTGCATCGATCTGAGCAA
The DNA here is from genome assembly GCA_963854835.1 of Megamerina dolium. Taxonomy (NCBI): domain Eukaryota; kingdom Metazoa; phylum Arthropoda; class Insecta; order Diptera; family Megamerinidae; genus Megamerina; species Megamerina dolium. The sequence continues at coordinate 13,310,953 of OY978530.1, forward strand.
ATGGTAATCAGAAGGCCACTTTTTATCGTCAGTCACAATACGCCAGAGAAAACTCTTGCTTTTCTGTCTGGCAAGCAAGGAAACCGCGATATTGAAACGGTCGTGAATGGCACTTTCAGACAAATCATGTGGTAACCATTTTCCTTCCTTTCGGAAGGAAGCAGCTACTTCAGTAACTCCTAGCTCGTTTCCAAGTTCTTCTAATGTTCGAGCTGAGTTTTCATGCAATAATGCTTGCAATTCATCGTCTTCGAATTTTTTCTAAATCATTACTTCTGAATCGTCTAAACCACTCTTACATGTAGTATGTGATGGGGCTTGATCACCATAACATTCTCAAAGTAATCGATGAACTTCTGCTAAACTTTTTTTCAATTCAAAGTAGTACTGTAGCACCTGTCGATAAAACATTTTCTTAAAAAAAAAAAAAAAATAAATATGTGGCACTTAAAGCCCCAAAGGGCTCATTGGCCGAGCTTCTCTTCCATTACTGTTGTGCGTCTTAAATTTGGACAGTATTAGAAGGGACCTACCTATTTTAGCCGGTTCCGAACGGCAGAACACTTGTGACATCACTTTTTCTGAGCTCTGTCACAGAGTTCTTTAAGAAGCTTTTTCATGGCAAGTTGTTACTGTCGGAAGAATTGCCAATTGCTTGCCGACAGGTGGGTACCATTCGAAAGAAAAATCTTTTCGATATTAAATTTGTTATGCATCAGCCGGGGATTGATCCCACGACCTACAGATCAGAAGGCGAACACACTAACCACTGAGCTACGGCACCCACAACATTTGTTTCCAACATTTTCTTGCGTTTTATTATTTACAAAGCAAAAAAAAAATATTGTGTACACAAATAATTGTTTAAGGTGACTGAATTTGATCGAGAAATGTCAAAACTAAATAAGAAATACAAAATGCATGACTAAGACTACTAAAACTGTTTACATCTCCCTATAACGTTCGCGGGTGGAAATTCAGTTAAGGACCTAAATACAAAAACAACGCTTCCGGTTCTCTTAAACAACCGACAAAATCGGGAGAGGCGGCGAAAGCCCTGGAGGATAGACCAGGGCCTAGCTATGCCAAGAATCTTCCGAGTACCAGTTCGAGCGCAAGCTTGCCAAAACCAACTAGCAGGCCGTCGGATACAAGAACAAAGTGTGTAAGAGAGCCCGCGGTACAACGGGTCCCACTTCTATCGAAATCTTTAAGGGAGCTTTGGTGAGGGCGGTGGTAGACAGAGACGACGCTGACAGCTTCATTACGTCAGCAAATTGGAGACTGCTGAAGTGTAAACTCGCGGAAATCTTTCATCCACTGATGGAAGAGCATCCTGGCTCACCACCAATCATTCGAGAAGCAGGTTGGCATCAAGGCAATGTTAAGCTCGTTGCCTGTGCCGATCAACGCACGCTCGACCTCTTTAGAATCGCCATCACAAGGGCTGGTGTAATATGGCCGGCTGCGAGTCTCCAAGTGATAGAGAAAGACGCTATTGGGAGCAGACCGCGCACATCGCCCTGTATCCCAGCGGAACCCAGTGCAACCTAAACCTTACAACACACAACTGGAGAATAGTCCGGGTGGATGAGGAAAAGAAAGAGACGTACCGGAGGGGGACTATAATCGTCAATCAAGGGTCCCTGGAGCCCCTGGCGAAATCAAGTGGTTTTATAAACTACTGTTTTTCGCGGATCAAACTCTGCATCTACAGGAAAGATGACCTTGAAATAAACACAGACAGACCGTCTGCGGCAACACCAATGGAGATGCAATAAATGCTCCCCACCTCCAAAAGTTTTCTACGGCAAGATTCGCGTGCTTCGTGCTCCTCAGGATCTGAGGTTCTAGGATATGTGAACCGAATCATGCTGGAGGACAAACTGCCCGCGTCTGGAGATGATGAAGCAGACATATATAAAACTTCAACGTAGCATTTTCAATATAAATATTTTTTCATAAATAAATAAATATGAAATTTGCATAAAGAAATATAATACTTTCAAAAGAGTAGGTAACTCAACCAAATGCGAGAGCACCACTCAAAATATTTCGATTTTAAGTCAAAATTTGCATATACAGCTGCCGATTGAGTAGGACAGCTTTTTGAAATTCACGTGAAGTCGCTTGTGCACCTTCTTTAATTTTATGTTCTATGTTGGCAGTCCAATGTAATCAGGCACTATTGCCGTGGTTATATTATTATCAATTGAACGTCAATCATACTGTTCATTTTCCATATTATAAGATTGATATATTACCAATCAATAGAATGCCAATCGGGGCGTACATTTTTATTTTCACCAATATAGATTGTTGGATGGTTATTCTGTGGTTATATTACCAATCAATTGAACGCCGATCAGGGTGTTCATAAATCATTTCACTAATTTATAGCCTAGACAGACGAACAAAATTAATTTACATTAAGAAGCATAAATGCACATTAGAAATTCACAGTGACAGACGACAACTTTGTGCATTTACACATCTGATTTTAAAGTTTTGAAAATAGTCAAATTAAAATGTATAAAAGAAAAATTTTATTGGCGATTTTGCTATTTTTAGAAAATCAACAGCAATTTAATGAAAAAATTCGATTGCTATTAAATAAATTAAAAAATAATACAATGCAACTTCGGTGTAAATTTCGTGGACATTTCAATTGAGATATCTGCATATATATTGTAACGAGTATCGATAGTTGGTTACTCATCACTATTGGACTGACACTATTGGCAGCATCGAAACGAATGTCAACAAAAACAAAAAGAAATAAGTAATAACCAGAACAAGCCAACGAGAAAGAAAGAGAAGAATCTCGATAAAGGAAGATTCTGGGGTGTTGCCAACAGAGTATAAATAGAGCCAGTGTTGAGAAGTGACAGTCAGTCTAATTCCGAACGTGATTGCGAAAACATTGATACAGAGGCAAAAGTTGCAAGTACATTAGTGTTATTGTAAATAGTTGATTGTAAACAGTGTTTATTGTAAATAGAGATTATTAAATAAATTGTTGCTGCATATAATTGTATAAAATAAGTGTTGCAGTGATTATTAACAGAATCCAGTGATCCAGTCAGAACATGAGTCTTCGAGGAAGCCGATATACAAGCAGTTGTGCACGCTGAGGAAGAGAGCAAAATAGATTCGAGTGGTCAACTCATGGAATTCATGAAAACCATGATGCAACAGCAGCAACAACAGCTACAAGAAAATACCTCTCGCATTGACTCCAAGTTTCAAGAACATTCGGTACGCCAAGAGGGCGTTATTAGTGAATTGCGTATGGAAATTCAAGAACATTCGGCTCGCCAAGAACACGTCATCGAAAATCTACAGAAAGGAATTGAACTTAGATTTCAGGAAATTTCCGGAGCTATTAATGACAAAGTCACAGAGCTGAAAAAACACGTGGATGAGTTGGATGATAAGCTGAAGGAACATGCCGACGACTGGGAAGACAAGTTCGAGAAACTACAGCACGAACTCAATCAACTAAAAATAAATGAACCAGCCACATCAGTGATTAGAGATTCAAGTACAATCAAATTAAAGCCACCAACATTTGACGGAAGTACGCCATTCAATATCTTCAAGCTTCAATTCGAGACAACAGCTTCGAAGAATCAATAGGATGACAGCGACAAGACTGCTGCTTTAATAGTCGCATTAAAAGATAATGCTTCCGAAGTGTTACAGATGATTCCAGAGAAAGATCGTGGTAGCTATCAGTCACTGATGGACACACTCCAGCGAAAATATGGAAATGAATACAAGAGTCAATTACATCGAGTGGAATTGAGATCGCGAGTGCAACGGAATAATGAGAGCCTTCAGGAATTCGCTTCCGATATTGAGCGCTTATGTCATCTAGCGTTCTCCGGTAATTCGGAAGAGTTCGTCGAAAAAATAAAAATAGAGGCGTTCGTAGATGGCAGACAAAGCGTGCCCTAATCATGTCACCCAGGAATACATATGCCGAAACAGTCAGTAGTGCTTTGACGTATGAAGCCGCCAGCTTAATGTGTCGACCAGTGCCAGGAGTACGCAAACTAGAGGGGAAAACATCACATCTGGTTGAAGCAGTGCGTCAGACAGTAAAATCAGTAGTTCAGCCTGAAGTAAGAACAGGTCGACGCGAAAACAAATTTAATGGTAAGTGCTTCATTTGCGAAAAACGAGGGCATATAGCTCGTGATTGCAATCAATCGAGTATGAAGCCTAAAGGAAGAACAAGGAATCAACACAAAAATAAATTTGCCGGTAAGTGCTTCATAAGCGATCAAAGAGGACACATGGCGCGTAATTGTCGGCTACGACGCAAGCAACAAAGATCGAATTCACCAGGACAACGAAAGGAAGATCGTGATGTCATTCATTGTGATAAAGCTGATACTCCATATCGTCGTACTTGCACCGTAGATAGTAAACATTGTTCTCGGGTAGGAAGCCAGAATCACACTGTTAACCTACGACTTACGAATGTATTATCGGAAGAGTCATGGACAACCGAACGAGTTCAAGAAGATCAACGGAACGACCCAGATCTCTCAAAGATCATGAAATACAAGGAGCAGGGCATACGTCCAGATTAGCAAGAAATGGCTAATGAGAGTCCAATAGCAAAGGCATACTGGGCGCAGTGGCAAAGCCTGCACTTACGAGACGGATGTTTATACAGAGCATGGGAAAGTGAAGATGGAAAAATCACTAATGATCTTCTAGTGGTACCCAAGGCGAGAATAAATGAAGTGATAGCTGAGTATCACAATGCCTCCAGTGGAGGGCATTTGGGAATCACCAAAACCGTCGAGAAAATAAAGAAACTATTTTGTTGGGTTGGATGTCATGACCATGTCGCTGATTGGATTCGGAAGTGTAAGCAATGTGCAATGGCCAAAGGTTCCACTAAGAAAAGTCGAGGTAAGATGCACCAATACACCGTGGGTGCTCCATTCGAGCGAATTGCTATGGACATAGCTGGACCATTTCCAATAAGCAACGCAGGAAACAAGTATGTTCTGGTGGTTATAGATTACTTCAGTAAATGGCCTGAAGTATACCCCATTCCAAATCAAGAAGCTAGTACTGTTCCGGATGTATTCGTGAATCAATGGATTACTCGTTTTGGTGTACCGATGGAGTTACACTCAGACCAAGGTCGAAATTTCGAATCAGTTGTATTCCAAGAGATATGCCGTATGCTGGGTATATACAAAACTCGTACAACACCTTTGCATCCACAATCTGATGGCATGGTAGAACGATTTAACCGTACCTTAGAGGAATATTTGAGAAAAGTCGTAGATAAATACCAAAGACACTGGGATGTACATATACCAATGTTCCTCATGGCATATCGATGCGCACAACATGATACGACGGCTACTACACCGGCAATGGCAATTTTTGGAAACGAGTTAAGACTGCCAGCTGATTTAAAATTTGGAGTCGTAACACCAACGAGATCAACCGAAGGTAATTATACTAGCGAAAAGCGGGAACAGTTGAATGAAGTTCATCAGAGAGCGGTCGCAGATGATAAGCGATAAGATGAAGGCCAGGTATGACTTGAAAGCAAATTCAAAAGGGTTCTATGAAGGAGAGCTTGTAATGCTTCATAATCCGCAACGAAAGAAAGGACTGTCTCTTAAACTACAGACTCATTGGGAAGGACCATATGAGATTATAGCAAAGATAAATGACGTAGTGTGTCGTATTCAACGTGCCTGGAATAAAAGAGCAAAGTTTAAAGTAGTGCACTTGGAGCGACTTGCGCCATATCGAGGGGAAGAATAAAAACTTGTTCGGGACGAACAAGGTTAAGAGGAGGGCAGTGTAACGAGTATCGATAGTTGGTTACTCATCACTATTGGACTGACACTATTGGCAGCATCGAAACGAATGTCAACAAAAACAAAAAGAAATAAGTAATAACCAGAACAAGCCAACGAGAAAGAAAGAGAAGAATCTCGATAAAGGAAGATTCTGGGGTGTTGCCAACAGAGTATAAATAGAGCCAGTGTTGAGAAGTGACAGTCAGTCTAATTCCGAACGTGAATGCGAAAACATTGATACAGAGGCAAAAGTTGCAAGTATATTAGTGTTATTGTAAATAGTTGATTGTAAACAGTGTTTATTGTAAATAGAGATTATTAAATAAATTGTTGCTGTATATAGTTGTATAAAATAAGTGTTGCAGTGATTATTAACAGAATCCAGTGATAGAACAAGGTAATTCAAATAGAATTAAACGCTCACAGAATAAAAACGTATCAATATGCAGATTGCGATTGGTGCGACGCAAATCTCTGTCCCGTTCAGCCCACAAGTCCAGCAATTTGATTTCATCGCTGGTACACCAGATTTTCCGATACTTGTTTTCTGCCATCTAAAAAAAAATAGTATTGTTAATATACATATTTGCATATATATTGTAACAAAAATAGCTTACTTCTCTTCTTGCGCTTTTTTCTTTATTTTAATTTCTTTTCTTTTTCTTCCTGTCAATGCAAATCACCATTCACAATAGCAACCAAATACCAATTTTTAACGGAGTTGCCATGTCGAAATTAGTAAATTCAGCTAAATGCACGAAAATTTTGTGCATTTATTATGGCGTTAATGTGCATTTGGATAAAGCAAATGCATGAGTTAATGTTCATTAAGGCTGTTAATGCAAATTAAGGCTGCCGTCTGTCTAGCCTATTAGATTCTTGGGTATTTACAAATGATTACTGAAACAGAGATGTAATATTTGAACAAATTTATTGTGCTGCATTAAATTTCAATTGATTTTTTAATGGATACCACGCTGAATGACTTGATCAAAACAGCAACCATATATGCTGAGAATGTGTATTTTTGGAGCGATAATCATAGAGGTGTACTGGGTAAAGTAATTGAGTTAATAAAAAAGGTATTATCGAAAAATCGACAAAAAATATCACGATCTAGTGGAATAAAAAATGGCGAAAAAACGAAGTACAAACGGATCTTTCTAATTTCTGACAAAGGAATTACAACATAACGACTTCTGGGTCTTCAAAAATTATTTAAGGATGACCAATGCGAAATTACAGAACTTCCTGCGGCTCATTGAAAAGGATATAAAAAAAAAGTGAAACGCCAGTTGGAAATGCAATACCGCCAGATCAACAACTGGCAGTGCAGGTGTAATAATGATAGTGATTGTATCAGTAAATACGAATAGCATTATTTGGCAAAATTACAAATAAAAATGTATTTATATTTAGTAATAAACTCAAAATAAAAAAAAAAATAAATATGTGGCACTTAAAGCCCCAAAGGGCTCATTGGCCGAGCTTCTCTTCCATTACTGTTGTGCGTCTTAAATTTGGACAGTATTAAAATGGACCTACTTATTTAAGCCGGTTCCGAACGGCAGAACACTTGTGACATCACTTTTCCTGAGCTTTGTCACAGAGTTCTTTAAGAAGCTTTTTCATGGCAAGTTGTTACTGTCGGAAGAATTGCCAATTGCTTGCCGACAGGTGGGTACCGTTCGAAAGAAAAATCTTATCGATATTAAATTTGTTATGCATCAGCCGGGGATTGAACCACGACCTACAGATCAGAAGGCGAACACACTAACCACTGAGCTACGGCACCCAACTCAAAATGTATTTATAAAAAAATGGCGCTCGTTCTTGTTCATCCGATGTCGTCCTATATCGATCCGCGTGATTTCGTTGAATATTCTCGAATGTCTGTCCTTTCTCTCTGGTATGTTTCTTGTTGTATTGTCTTCTTCATTAGTTTTCTTGCTTTTGTCTTTTGGTGTTGTAGATGATGTTTGTACTTCGATCGTAGACGACACATATTATGACAGCTGGTGTCAATAGTTATCAACTCTTTCCTATATTGGTTTCAAAGGACTGAAATTTTGCCCGGATATCATGTTTACCTATATCGCTAGCAATTTTAGACAATTGCTGTTGCATAGCTCTGCTCCACGAAAACACCATTTCTGAATAAAATAATAAATTTAAAGTTATAGAATTTCTTTGGTTAACGAAAAAATTCTCTCAATCAGTACATACTCAGAATATAAAATAAGCGCGAATAGCTTTCTTTAAAGGGAATTTATATAACTAAAGTTTAAAATTTAATAATCCGTCGCAGTTGTCAACATATATGTATGTACGGAATACCCGTAAAGAAATGTATCATTTGGAAATATTCTTTCTCACATTTTCTTTTTCTCTATATAAAATTTCATATGAGAAATTGGTCTATATCGTACCGAGAACAGCAATCAGAAATGATTGTCATGCATATGCTCATTTGGAGTTAATTTTTCATTTTGCATTGAAACCAACAACTTTTTTTTATTGGCGTTCAATTGAATGGTCGTATACCACGGATTATGAAGCGCTCTATATAACCCAGTGTCCACACGTGCAAGTGCAAGTTCGAAAAACTCAATACATTCAAACTTTTCCACTAATACACTCACACATTTGCTACTTGCAGAGCTACTTGCAAGCAAATTTCAAAGGCAGTGAATTTTTGGCACATGCTGCAAGTAAATGTCAAAGACAAATACAGTGTTACCGTATGTGTGTTTTCCGCCCTCCCTAATTTATATTAACATTTCAGCGAGTAATTTTATTTCGTTATAATGCCATTATTTTAATTTATAATGCTAAAATAATATTATAGAACATCATTATATAGCATTTCTATACGTGATGATAGTTAAAATAAAGTTGAAAAGTACTTACGACAAAATTTTTAACACCAACTTTTTTCCAGTTGTAATGACAAAGCATTTGTATATATGGCAACACTGAATAGTTTTAATTTACAATTGTGCGGTTTGGTGTATTTTTTAAGAAAAATTAAATAAATAATGGAGGCAAAATTGTCCAACGACAACATTTTGAAGCTTATTGGGCTCTATCGGTCGCACGAGATGTTGTGGAATATGAACATCTCTTCATACAGGCGCAACGACCTTAAGGTAAAAGCTTTTAATGAAATCGCTGCTGAAATGCGTTTGTCGGTGGATATTATTAAAAAGAAAATACGGGGGCTGCGATCCACCTACACTGCAGAAAAAAGGAAGATGAATGATGGGAAAAAGTCGGGATCAGGAGCAGATTCAGTGTACGTGCCGTCAATCTTTTGGTACAATGAGATGTGTTTTCTTGATGCATCCATTTCCACTCGGAAGTCGTTGGACAGCTCCAACCAGGTTAGTATAATGAAGTATGTATACAATATTTTGAATTGTAGTCGAATTTTAGTTTGTACGAAAACTATTTTTTATTTTTATTAGTACCTACAATGAGTAGTTACATAGCAATAAACTAGAACCTCAAAAATAATATTTAAAAAAAGGCAAAGACGAAGACCGCCTGTATTAGGAAGGCGAAATCTTCAATTTTTCCCATTGAAAATTAACATTTCCATCCGTAATAAAATGTCGGGATAGTTCATCCCTAATACGGCATGCATATTTATATGTGTTACTATGCTGCTGCCCAATAGAGGAAAATGTTTGTGGTGGACTCTCAGGTACAAAATCCCATGACATTGGTGTGGTCTTACGTTTTGTCAAGTAGTTGTGCAAAACACAACATGTCAATACTATTGAATCGACTGTAGATGGTAGGACTTCAATTGGTCGATTGAAGATACAAAACCGTTTTGCCAATCTACCAAATGCGCACTCTACAACCATTCTGGCACGACAGAGCCGATAATTAAAAATTTCCTGCTGCACACTCAAATTCATCCCTCTGCTATATGGCTTAATAAGGTTTTTGTCCATACGAAACGCATCGTCTCCAATAAAAAAAAACGGTATTTTGCTGCCTTGTCCGGAAACAAGTTCGGTGGCTTTTGGAATTTTTAAGCTATTATTCTGTAAAGCATTATGCAGGAACCCATCCTGGTAGATTGTGCTGTCCGAAGCTTTTCCGTTACACCCAACGTCAATAAAAGTAAATCGGCTGTGAGCATCTACCAACGCAAAAAGAACTATGCTGAAGAATCCCTTAAAATTATAAAATTGGGAACCGCTGTTAGGTGGGGCTTTAATGCGAATGTGTTTGCCATCTAACGCACCCAAAGTATGCGGAAATTGCCATATGCCATTAAAATCGTAAGCGATATCTTTCCACCCTTCTTCTGTGCCAGGGACCTTAAAATAATAAATAGCAAGTTTAATATATAAGTATATATATATAATAAAGTTGATATTTATGCATATATTAATAATTTATGTATACAGACTGTATTTTAAAAATGATTAATTTCTTTTCTTTCAGACTAGTGCCGATTCTTTCAACTATGACGATTGCATTGAAGAAGTCGACTCGAACACAGCATCTCAATGCTATGAACCGTACTCATATTCACGACAGAGAAAACGCCCTAGGACAGAAAACACAACGAAGTTCGACGAAGCACTACAAAAACTTATTGGCATCAACGCCAAGGAGGACGACGAGTTCACTTCATTTGGGACAAGCATTGCTGTTCAGCTGAAAAAGATGCCGGAAGAGGATGCATATCCGTTGATGGGAGAGATACAAAATTTGGTGACGCAGCGCAAACTTAAAAATGTACAGAAAGATTCCAGATTTAGCGCAACACCTGTGAGCGCCTCACTGGAAAGTACTCGCTTCACTTCAACGCCGCTACACAGTCCACTAGAAGGTCCGACATCTTTCGCCGATATTTTAAGTACTGCCATTTCGGACGCTGACATTAGCATTACATGTGACCCTTAAAGTATTATTTATATTTTATTCTAATGTGTTAAGGTTAGGTCAGACTACGCTAATATTTTAAATTTTCATATACAAATTTGAAGGCATAATTTTTTAAAGAATTCTCATAAAAAACAGGGCAACTGTTTGCTCATTCAATATTTTTGTAAGAGCAAATAGGGAAAATAAAATTTTCAATGAAAATTTCTGCAAGATTTGTTTAGCAAATAAAAAATTAAAAGTTTATACAATATGAAAAATTGTAGAAAAATATTAGCGTAGTCTGACCTTACCGTTAGGCTTTCTAATGTTCTATGAAATACAATATTTTCCTAAAACATGTAACTCTTTTACGATTTTATTTGGTTGGAAATGCGTTTTTTGTTGGAAAAGGCAAAATATGCCGACAAGAAGAAGAGCTTACTGGTTTATTCTTTCGACGCAAACATTCTACAAACAATTGAATTATAACCTAGGGAAAACGCAAATAATCTCAGATGCATACTTAACAAATTTTTTTTGCTAAATTTATTGTCATATTTTTGGGGAAAAAATTGATTGATATTCTCCTATGTAATGAAATTTGTTATATACTAACCTTCAAATATTCATTTCTTAGCGCTTCATAGATTGCATGTAATACAGCTGGAATAAACCCTCCAATTGTTGATTTTGACACTCTCGTCAAGAATTCCAGCGATCTTAATGAGTCACCAGTCGCCAAGAATCGCAATGTTATCGCCAACCTTGTTCTTGGAGGTATAGCTGCCCGCATACATGAATCTGCTTTCTTTATATTTCCTTCAACCTGGATTTTATATAAATTAATTTTTTTGGATATGAGCAGTATATGTATGGACATACCAAGCTAAGAATTTCCTCGAACTGTTCCAATTTCAAACGGGTGAAATTTTTAAAATCCCTCTCGTCATCTTCCCAACGCATATCCTTCAGTAAATGCGCTTCTATGTCGTATTCAGACCTTTTTATTAAAAGTGGCTTCACCCAGTATCTTCTTGTTGTTTGTCTCTTGCTTAAATTTTCACTTTCACTTTCGCACTCCAATTTTTTTAGTTCAAGGAGAACCTTCGTCTTTGATGCCATTTTATAAATGAACTTGCACTTGCACGTGTAGACACTCAAGCTACTTGCAGGCATTTTCGCAAATTTTCGAAACTTTTCGGAGAGAATACGTATACTCTACTTGCAGCAAGTTACTTGCACGTGTGGACGCAGTGTAAGGATTGTGCGATTGTTTGTTCAAAATCAAACTATTAGACTAAACAATTCAAACTATCAAACTTGTCGACTAAACAATTCAAACTATCAAACTTTTCGACTAAACAATTCGATCCAGGAATCACTCGACCACGTGGTCGACCAAGGTCCATTCACCTCATCAGAATACGGAAATGCTTTGTACGTGAACAAAACAAATAATTTCCGTGTTTTTGCTACAACAACAACAATAACAGCTAAACAATTCGCTTACTCAAAAATATGATTTATCAAAATTGAAATTATCCGATTAATCAGAAATTTGACTAATCAAAATATTTTTCATTTTTATTTTCTTTGCTTTTGAAATTTTCTTTTGGGAATAAACATTTTAAACACATTCTCATATTCATAGTTTTGAAAGGTTTCCCGTCTACTTTATATTGGTAAATATATTATAAATATTTTGAATTATTTCATCCTGATTAAACGAATAATTTTAATTTGAATATACAAAATCATAATTATTGGAATAATTTCACAATTGAAACGATTAATTAAATTTTTTGAACAAACGATTAATTGCACAGTCCCACTTTATTCCAAAACTCCACTTAGAGAAGATCACGACATGTTAAAATCCGATATATTGTAAGAAACAACAGATGATGACTTTGTGTATAACAAATGTAAACAAATTTTTTTATACACAGAATGACACATCATCTGTGTATAAAGTCATCAGCTGTTTTTCATTATTTTTTTTTACACGTAAATTATCATAACCTTAACTCTTTGAATCATCATTTTCGATGGTGAAGCTATTACAGGTCACAGATTGTACGATTGCAAACCACTTTTACGAAAACAATATTTTATAAAAACTTCTTGTTAATTTGCAAACAAGCATGGTGCTAAAGAATTGAATCGATACCAGAAATGAATTTTTTTTCTGCATTTATTACGTGACCTTCTGTATTGGAACCTTGTTGGTATTCCATGTTCTGTGTATACAATACATATGGTGTCGTGTAACCATTGGTTGGTTCGTTCGTGATATATCGTATTTATGCATAATACAGAGCAAACGTATCGTTGTCGTCGTTCGACTTGCGTGCACGTAAGATATTTTACGGCTTATATAAAAAAAAATAATAAATTCGTGTGAATCATTCGTTTCGACGTATTATTTTTTATCTCAGTGCGGTATTAATATATGAAGAAAGAAATCGCTGGGAACTATAACGAGAAAGTGAGAATAAACGTTGGTGTATTTCCTCCCGTTCAGTCTTTTTTTTGTTTTTTTTTTATTACTATTGTATTGCTTGTATCTACGCATGATAGTATATTTTGTTTGTTTGTGCCTTATAAAAACGAAAATATCGTAACCATAAAAAAATCTGTTTGAATTACGTGAGTAAATCTGTAAAATCCGATTACCTCTTGGGTGAAACAAGAAACTGAATTGCTGGACCCAGTAACACACCCCCAACAGTAAGAATGAGCGTCTGAATTTCCGAGAAAGTATATTATATATTACATATTTATATATATACTATATATAGAGCATATATATATACTATGTATATATAGCATATATATTCTATATATATAGTATATATATATGTGTGTGTATAAATATATGTATATATATGTGTATATATATATATGTGTGTGTATATATATACATATATATATATATATGTGTATGTACATATATATGTGTGTGTATGTATATATATATATATATATATATATATATATGTGTGTGTGTATATACATGTATATGTGTGTGTGTGTGTGTGTGTATACTTATATACTTATTTATTTGCTGTACATATATATATAAGGTTCGCTAACATTGCCATAAAAATTCTCAACATAATTTTCAGACGATTCATTTCATACTCAGATGGAGGATGAGATAAAAATGTAGCTAATATATCGATAAGAGGAATTGCGGAATATACTTGAAGTAGTTGGTGCCCAAGGTTCAACTATGGGCTATTAGACTTTCAGTATTTACTATCAAATTAAAGAAATTTTTTAGTCTAGAAAGAAAAGGTACCGAAAGGATAGCAATGGTGGAGTGAACAAATCACAGAACAAGTGCAGAATACGGATTCCTAAGAGTACGAACATTAAAAATTGCCTCGAATAAAACTTTTTTTTTGTGAATATAACAAGCAAAAATTATTTGCTAGCAACACCCATATAAGGAGTGGCTCAAGGTCAAAAGTATATACGGATAAAGTTTTTTTAATATGTAATGATTTCAATACAATTACCACTATGTCTTCTAATTAAGTTTCGCGACCAACAGTATTTTATAAAAAAAAAAGTCTTTTGGTTTACGGGCACAAAAAAATTACCCTTGTAAGATCGACGCCGCTTTCATGGCAAACAGTATTATGGGATAAAAATTGTTTTTGAAGGCCGGCCTTTGACCTTAGTTTGTTTTAACCACAAAAATAATATTTTTTTATCTCGGTCAGGTCGGACGGTTTACATTGTCCTGAAATAATCATCAATTCCGACCCAAAATGTGACGCTGAAGTAAGAAAAATTATGAAGCGTTTTAGGCGAAAAGTGTGAACACAATGCCGAAGCATAGCGATTCCGCCACTGTCGTGGTTATCAAAGATTTTCAGTACATGCTTGCTTTTTTTTGTTCCCTTACAAAGCATTTCAGTATTCTGCTAAGTTGAATGCACCTTGGTCGACCATATGTTGCCTCTAATTTGAACAGCCTAGTTTTACTTTTAACACTTCGACGCGCGACTCGTTTTTCATACCTCAGCTACACATTTTAGGTCCGCTCGCGTACTTTACTAGTAAAATTTCTCTATCAACACGTTCATGAACTAAATGAACTAAAGAACTAGCTCACCAAAATGAACTATTTCGGTCTTTTCACTGAACTATATTTTCAGTGTTATTATTTTCTAAAAATTTTTCAACAATTCCTAAAATTTCTTCAACACTAAACATACCCCGGCGGGCAAATGAAAAAAAAAAATGATATGGCAATACTTTCCACTTGTGCGCCAAAAACAGTTTGCTAAAGTGAAATTGAACTGCATATTAAATTCTTGATAAACCGGAGATTTGGTAATTATAATTACATATTTTGAACATTAAACTTTGATAGTGACTAGTTTTTTTTTTGGTGCAGACGAAGTAAGCAGCAGTAAAGCAAAATGTCGATACTGCCAACAAGACATCAGCTTACAATGTGGATCGCACGGAAATATGCAGCGGCACATGAAAGCCAAGCATCCTTTCATGTTAATTTAAAACAAACAGCGTGACGAGAGTCAAGTGGAAAATGATTTGGCGGAGGAGCTACACATTTTAGGTCCGCTCGCGTACTTTACTAGTAAAATTTCTCTATCAACACGATTAAAGAGCGTAAGAAAAATCTCTAAAAATGAGTAACAAAGTGAAAAAGTACGCGAACGGAAAATTTATAAGATTTACTAGTAATTTTCGAACTCCTTCAGTTCTGTCACTTCCCAGTAAGAACAGCTGTTTTTACTATGTTACGAATTCTTACTAGTAGAAATTTGCAAGAATTATCACAGAGAGGATATAATTTGCTCTCTCAATTTCCCCTCTTTTACTGGTTTGTGGTGTACGCAAACACATTTCTAGTAAGAAATAGTCAAAATGTAATAATTTGTAAATGCTTTTACGTACGCAAACGGTCCTTTTGTTTCTTACTTTAAACATTAACAAGAGAAAGTAAATAATGGACACATTAAAAAAGAAATACTGACAATACTACCAAAGCACATTAATATTCAACATAATTTGGAAATGGCGTTCATATATATATATATATATATATATATATATATATATGAACGCCATTTCCAAATTATGTTGAATATTAATGTGCTTTGGTAGTATTGTCAGTATTTCTTTTTTAATGTGTCCATTATTTACTTTCTCTTTTACAGATATGGCAAACTGTTGAAATTTATTTTCATCTTTAACATTAGGTGCGATTTTGGCATGTGAAAAAAAATAAGGACACTTCTTGTTTTAATTAAAAATTAACAATATCAAATAAAAAAAAAGAAACTAGTTTACATTCGTCTGTGTTAAAATTCATTTCTAATTTGTTTAATACTTCGTCGAAAATCCTCGGTTGTTTAAAACTGATCGACATCGCTTCGGCATGGAATCAACTAGGTTTTTGCAGACGGAAACCGGAATTGCGTTCCATGAATCTTGAATAAGTTGCCAAAGCTCGTCGCTGTTACTTGGACACTTTCCTCTTATTGACGCTTTTACTGTATTCCACAAATTTTCGATGGGGTTTAGATCTCCATCACAGTAATTTGTTGACCCCAAACCACTCTTTTGTACACTTCGCCGTGTGTTTGGGGTCATTGTCTTGCTGAAATATCCACCTAAGTGGCATATTATCTTCAGCGTACGTTAGCATACAATCTTGAAGAATTGCAACATAATCTGTTGCCTTCATAGTGCCCTGTATGCGATGGAGCGGCCCCACACCATTGTATGAAAATGATCCCCAGACCATAATGTTCCCGCCGCCATGTTTAACGGTCTTTATTGTATATTTAGGATTATAGGCTGTGTTTGGAGGTCTTCTTACGTGATGAATACCTCGATCTGAATTAAACAAGTTTATTTTTGTCTCGTCTGACCAAAGAATGTTACGCCATTTTTCTTTAGACCAACACACATGTTCATCAGCAAACTTTAGTCTTTGTTGCATGTTCCTTTTGGATAGCATAGACACTTTTCTCGGGCTTCGAGACTTGAAGTTTTCCTTTATAAGCACTTTGCGAATAGTTGATGGATCGACATCAATATTCAACTCACTTTTAATTTGTTTGGATGAGATAAACGGATTCTTCCTAACGCAGCGCATTATATTTTTTTTGACTGAGTGTAATTTTTGGCTTTCTGCCACGCGTTTCACTCTGGGGAACCCTCTTAACTGCGTTCTCCACCATTGTTTTGGAAATTTTGAGAAATTCCGCCACTTTTCTATACGAATTCCCCTGTTTGACCAAATTTTTAATGTGTTCTCCAGTTTTCAGATCGCAGTGCTTACCCTTTCCCATATCTATCCAATAAGGAAAAAAGCCAAGCTCTAATTGATTGGTATTAAAACTAAAAGTAGTATTCTTACCTTATCTCTGAAAAAAAACAAGTTTTAGTGAAGATATTTACGATATTGTTTTGAAACGACACAATGTCCTTATTAATTCGCACAACCGTACACTGGCTTTGTTGAACACGGAATGACTTTTAACAAAATGTGTGCAAATACTTTGCATTTATGTAACGGAACTTCTTTTTGGAAATAGTGAGTGACGATAATATACCGTTAACTGGAAGCAATTTGCTCGGCTTACTTAGATTGTATTGAAGTTTCGTTTTGACGCGTCTCAGTCCTTATTATTTTTCACATAACTGTATATATATATATGTATATATATACATTAGGCTTGTGTAGTTCATGAACTAAATGAACTAAAGAACTAGCTCACCAAAATGAACTATTTCGGTCTTTTCACTGAACTATATTTTCAGTGTTATTATTTTCTAAAAATTTTTCAACAATTCCTAAAATTTCTTCAACACTAAACATACCCCGGCGGGCAAATGAAAAAAAAAAATGATATGGCAATACTTTCCACTTGTGCGCCAAAAACAGTTTGCTAAAGTGAAATTGAACTGCATATTAAATTCTTGATAAACCGGAGATTTGGTAATTATAATTACATATTTTGAACATTAAACTTTGATAGTGACTAGTTTTTTTTTTGGTGCAGACGAAGTAAGCAGCAGTAAAGCAAAATGTCGATACTGCCAACAAGACATCAGCTTACAATGTGGATCGCACGGAAATATGCAGCGGCACATGAAAGCCAAGCATCCTTTCATGTTAATTTAAAACAAACAGCGTGACGAGAGTCAAGTGGAAAATGATTTGGCGGAGGAGCAAGTAGTACTGCCCACGCGAAATCTTGCGCAGCCAGAGCCAGTGCAACGAACGAGTGTGCAAACATCTGTAACACAACCAACAATTTCACAGTACTCACATAAACCGTCGACTGGCAAAAAGGGCAAAGAAATCGATAAACAGCTCGTAAAGATGATCGCCAAGGGACACCACGCTTTACGCATTGTGGAGGAACCAGAAATGAAAAAACTGCTTCAGATGGTATCACAGTGCCCTAATTACCAACCTCCAAGCAGGAAAACAGTGTCAGAGCAAATTTATGAAGACCTACTTGTTAATGCAAAAAAAAAGCTTTGCGAAGCAACTGCAGTATGCCTCACAACTGATGGGTGGACGTCGCGTATTAACAAACATTTTATTGCTGTGACTGCACACTTCATAGAAAAAAATTCAGAGCTTTGTTCTATTTTAGTCTGTTGTAAAGAATTTTGAGAGAGGCAGACTAGTGATACCTTGTGCAATTTTTTGAAAGAAGTTATGGCTGAGTGGGACGTTTCTCACAAAATTGCGGCTGTGGTGAGTGACAATGCACCGAACATAATAAACGCTATTAGACTAGGCGGATGGGAGTCGATAGGCTGCTTTGCTCACCTTTTAAATTTGATTGTTCAACATGCAGTTACAGAAATTTCAGACGTTTTGCAACAAGTAAAAGCAATTGTAGAGTTTTTTAACAGAAGTACACATGGACTTAAAAAACTCATGGAGGCACATAAACAAATGAATTTATCTCCCTTGAAATTAAAACAAGATGTATCTACCCGCTGGAATGCGACATATGACATGCTTGAGCGCATAGTAAAACTGAAGGACGCGGTGGTAACCACTCTTGCACTCTTGCGTTCTGATCTCATTATTGACCAACAGGGTTGGGAAATAATAAAGGAAGCTTTGCTGCTTCTGAAACCTTTTTACGAGGTTACTATGGAGATAAGTTCAGAAAAAAATGTTACATTATCTAAAGTAATAGTATTTAACAAACTCATTCAAAGTTTTCTTTTAAAATATTCATGTCAAAATGAAAAAGTACTGGCTTTAAAAGATTCTTTAAAGAAAGGTATGCAAACGCGATTCAGAAATTTGGAAATGAACTCATTATATGCTGAATGCACTTTGTTAGATCCCAGATTTAAGCAAAAAGGTTTCAAAGACGGTGCAGCTAGCTTTCAAGCTGTAGAAAATCTGAAACAAGATTCAGAACATTGAACTTACTGAAGGTGGAGATTGCATACTAAGTGCCAACGCTAATAGGACTTCAAATGAAGAAAACGAAAATAATATCTGGGATGAATATGATGAAAGTATTAGAAACATTCATAGACCTGAAAATAAAACTGCCGCGGGCTTACGCGAATTGGATAAATATCTTAATGACGATATTTTGGATCGAAAAAAGGATCCTTTAAAGTGGTGGCATGAACGTCGAGACATGTATCCTCGCCTTTACTCATATGTTTTAAAACGTTTTTGCATTGTCGCTTCTTCAGTTCCTTGTGAACGAGTTTTTCGGGGGCGGGGCAAATATTAAACGAGCGTAGAACGCTTTTAAAATCTAAGAAGCTTTCCTATTTAATGTTTTTACACAGCACTATGTAATAATTTTTATGTTTTATTGTTATTATTACTACATATTATTATATGAATTTGTTCAAGTTTTTTTTATATAGATTTTTATTTTATTCTTAAACAATGTTTTGTAAATGACAAAAACATTTCTAAATTTCGCAAATCAAAGTGCTTTTTACACCAGTTGCGCCAAATATTTGCATAATGTGACCAA
Source organism: Megamerina dolium (assembly GCA_963854835.1). Classification (NCBI taxonomy): domain Eukaryota; kingdom Metazoa; phylum Arthropoda; class Insecta; order Diptera; family Megamerinidae; genus Megamerina; species Megamerina dolium. The sequence continues at coordinate 13,330,706 of OY978530.1, forward strand.
GGCTTAATTTTATAAAACTCTATTTGTGTAATAACAAAGTTAGTAAGAGCATTAGTTTAGATGAATTAGAAAAGGCTGAAAAAATTTTAATTAATTTATGTTCCTAATCATATATGTATATGCATCTTTTGTATGTTATAAGAAAATGATTGAACTCAGTGATTTAAAAATAAGCTCACTTCTTATTTCAAATAAAAAATGTTTTCATTAAAAAAAAAATTTTCATTTGAAAATTGAGCTCATTGAACTAATGAATAACTGAACTAAAAGAACTATATGAACTAAATGAACTAAACGAACTAAATGAACTAGATGAACTAAATTAACTAGTTGAACTAAAGAAATAATTCATTAAAGTGAACGAACTAAAGCTGAACTATTCACTCAAGTGAACTAAAGTGCGCAACTCTAATATACATATATATATATATATATATGTATATATATACATATATGTATGTATATATATACATATATGTATGTATATATATACATATATGTACATATATACATATATATATATGTTTATATATACATATATATATATATATATATATATATATATATATATATATATATATATATATATATATATATATATATATATATATATGTGGCACTTAAAGCCCCAAAGGGCTCATTGGCCGAGCTTTCTCTTCCATTACTGTTGTGCGTCTTAAATTTGGACAGCATTAGAAGGGACCTACTTATTGTAGCCGGTTCCGAACGGCAGAACACTTGTGACATCACTTTCTGAGCTTTGTCACAGAGTTCTTTTAGAAGCTTTTTCATGGCAAGTTGCTACTGTCGGAAGAATTGCCAATTGCTTGCCGACAGGTGGGTACCATTCGAAAGAAAAATCTTATCGATACTAAATTTGTTATGCATCAGCCGGGGATTGAACCACGACCTACAGGTCAGAAGGCGAACACACTAACCACTGAGCTACGGCACCCACATATATATATACATATATGTATATATATGTATACATATATGTATATATATATATACATATATATATGTATATGTATACATACAGTGGCTCACAGCTTATTTCGTACAGTGTATATATTTTTATGTAAATGGCTGTAACATCGAAACTAAAAAACTTATCGATAAGTTTTGAATGTAGATGTCTGTGTATGTGTTTAGTAAACCTAATAAGAAAACGGGGAACCCCAAAAATTGTTCTTTTTGTCATGCAAGAGAGAAAAACTATTGATCAGCTGATTTTCAGCTCACATCTTATTTCGTACACAAACTTCAATGTAGGTAAGTTTCATTCTGCCGCGCAGTTATAAAGTTTTTTTGAATTGTATGAGTTTTTGGACCTTTTTAACTATTATAACAATTTTTATTATTATTATTTTAAATAGTTAAAGTGCTGTAAATTAAACATTTAGCTTTATGGGTCATCGTACAACGATGGAACAGCGTAAACTGGTAATTAACCATTTTAGGAAAGGTCAGAGTGTGCAAAAAATTGCTGAAATGACAAATTTAAGTGCCTCAACTGTCCAATACATCATTCAACGCTTCGTTCGCGAAAATCGGTTGGAGAACAAGGGCAGAGAAGCACCTAATAAGATTTTCAACGCATCAGACGAGCGTTATATTGTACGAAAAATTAAGAAAAATCCAAAGTTATCCGCTCCGAAGTTGGCTGCAGAGGTTCAGCGGGAAATAGGAAAATCATCCAGTGCTGAAACTGTCCGACGTGTGCTGCGCAATCATGACTTGAACGGTCGAGTAGCCCGAAAGAAACCATTCATTTCGAAAATGAATATACAACGCCGACTTGACTTCGCCAAAGAGCATATTATTAATACTCCTGCGTTCTGGAATACCGTTATTTTCGCGGATGAGTCTAAGTTTAATATTTTTGGCTCGGACGGAATGTCATATGTTTGGCGTAAAGCGAATACCGAGCTAAACAAGGAGAACCTTAAGCCCACAGTGAAGCATGGTGGCGGTAGCGTGATGGTTTGGGCCTGTATGTCAGCAGCCGGAGTAGGTGAATTGGTTTTTATTGAGGGAACAATGGACAAAATGAAGTACCTCGAGATTCTGAAAAACAATTTACTTCAAAGTGCAGACAAACTGGGTTTGCGGGAAGAATTTCGGTATTACCAAGATAATGACCCAAAACATAAATCTGGGATTGTGCAATCTTGGCTTATTTGAACTGCTCACACTTGATGTCTCCACCACCACAGTCACCTGACATGAATGTGATTGAAAATCGTTAGTCTATTTTGGACAATAAAATAAGAACACACAAGATTTCTAATAAGCAAGACCTAAAGAAGGTACTGATGGAGGAATGGAAAAAAATCACACCAGACATCACTCAAAAATTGGTGGATTCAATGCCAAGTAGACTCCAGGCTGTCATTAACGCTAAGGGATGTCATACTAAATATTAAAATCAACTTACTTTGTTTTTAGTTTGAACTTAAAGAGACTGTACGAAATAAGCTGTGACATGAATTTTCCTATTTTTTTCTTATTTTATTTTTTTATAGTGTCAAACACTAAAATTTTGAAAAAGTAAATTTTGGAAAATAAAAAACAAACCTTCCTTTCAAAAATGGCATTTATATTTTGTTCAAATTTTTGCTATATTAGGAATTACGACTGCAGCAATTTTTAAACTGTCACTGTACGAAATAAGCTGGGAGCCACTGTATATATATGTATATATATACATATATATATATATATATATATATATATATATATATATATATATATATATATATATATGTATATATAGACATATATAGATATATATATATATATATATATATATATATATATATATATATATACATATATATATACATATATATATGTATACATATATACATATATATGTATATATGTATACATGTTTTGAATTTTTTCGCTTGGGATTGTCGTAGTGGATCCACTTTTCATCACCAGTAACGATGCGATGCAAAAAACCTTTCCTTTGTTGCCTTTGGAGCAGCTGTTCGCAAGTGAAAAATCGCCTTTCGACGTCTCTCGGCTTTAACTCGTACGGTACCCAATTTCCTTGCTTTTGAATCATTCCCAATAGTTTCAATCGATGGGAAATGGCTTGGCGTGTAATTTCGAACAATTTGGCAAGTTCTTCTTGCGTTTGACACGAGTCCTCATCCTCCAATGAGTGCCTCCAATTCAGCATCTTCAAACTTCTTCGGCTGTCCTGGACGTTCTTTGTCTTCCACATCAAAATTTCCATTTCTGAAACGCACAAACCACCTCTCGCATGTTGAAACTGAAAGAGCACACTCCGGATAAGCTTCGGAGAGTAATCGATGCGATTCAGTTCCACTTTTCTCCAAATTAAAGAAGTAAATCAAAACTTCCCACAAATGCTGTTTTGTTTATTTATTTATTTATTTATTTATTTATTTAATTATTACAGCTCAATACTAAGCCTAGATTTAAGACTAACTTAAGACTAAAACAAATAACATTTAACTTAACGAATCGGAGTCGTAAGTGTATGCGCATATAGTTTTCTTTTAAATATTTCAATTTTAGTACAGTTTTTTATATCATTAGGAAGCCCATTAAAACATTTAAGACCTTTATAAAAGAGACTGTTTTGATCAGCTTCTGCTCTAAAAAAGGAAGTCTAAAATCATTTCTATTTCTAGTATTGATCATATGAACATCTCTATTATACACCAAGTCTTCTGTTAGATATTCAGGCAGATTACCTAATTTCATATTAAAAATAAAAATCATAACAAAATAATAAATTTTCTGCTTCACACTTAGCCATCCTAACGCGTTTAACATTAGTGATGTTGGAGTATCTCTTCTCTTTTTTAAGATAAATCTCATCGCTCTGTTCTGCATTTTTTGAAGATTATTTAATAATTGATCTGATATCACAAAAAGAATACTTGGACAATATATGAAATACGGTTCAATTACAGATTTATATACTAATACTTTATACTCCGTAGACAAAAATTTACATGTTCTTTGTAAAAAACTGATTTGTTTCGCAATTTTGTTTCTTGTGATGTGTATGTGATCAGAAAACTTAAACTTATTGTCTACTAAAACTCCTAGATACTTTATTTTATCTACCTCTTCAATTCTTTCATTCTTAATTTTTAATTCAGATGAGTTTATTAAATTTTTCCTACTAATGACCATATATTTAGTTTTATCTATGTTAATTTTAAGCTTATTATGACATAACCATAAATAGAGATTGTCTAAATCTTCTTGCATTTTTTGAAAAGCAACAATTTCATCTTTTCCACTAATCATCAATAACGCGTCGTCGGCAAACAGTTTAATCTCACAATGTTGCAATACTGTGGCTATATCATTAATGTATATAAGGAATAACACTGGCGCCAAGACCGATCCTTGTGGAAGCCCTATATTAACTGCTAGTTCATTGGATATTGTAGAATTTAGTAATGTTCTCTGTCGTCGATTTGTTAAATAACTTTTAAACCATCTCAATTCAAGATTTTTGACACCAATCATATCTAGTTTGTGCAGCAGCAATAGACGGTCAATTGTTTCAAAGGCTCTTTTCAGGTCTAGAAACACTGCTATTATCGAGTTTTTTTTATTAAGTTCATTTTTCCACTCATTAATTATCACATTTAGGGCTGTTTCACATGAATGTTTCTTCCGGAATCCGGATTGTTGGGGTATAATTACTTTATTAGTTTCTAAATATTGCACAAGTTGTTCTTTTATCACAGTCTCAATAATTTTTTCGTCGATTGGCAAAGTGTTTATCGGTCTCAATTCAGAGGCTTTTATGGTATTTTTGACTTTTTGAATCGGTATAATTGTAGATAGCTTCCATATATCTGGTACAACACCATTTCTGATGCTTTCATTTATGATGTTTTTATAAAAACAGCCGATATAGTCAATTGCATCTTTTATTACACCTTCCGATATTAGTTTTTTACCGCCAATTTTGTTTCGGAATTTTTTTACTATGTTTACTACAATTTCTGCCGTTGTTTCGGTAAACTTTAATGCAGAATTTAATGTGTTATAAGAGTTATTAGAACTATATTGCACCATTTCTATATTATCACGGATCTCGGTTATACTTTCGACAAAAAACTTGTTAAGGCCGTTAGCAATTTCACGTTCATTTTTTAGAAGCACGTTATTTATTTCTATGTTTGTGATCGGTTTGTTGTCTTTTTTTAAATAAATCGGGCACAAAACTTGACATATTGAGAGCCAAAAAAAACTATGTTGTGTACACTCCGGGCAAATGACACATACTGAAAATGAAAGCTATGGAATGAGGTTATGACATGAATATAGTTTCAGTATTGTCTGATGCTTATATCCCGAACTACGCCATCTGTTGTAAATCCCGCATTTTTAATTTGCTCTCCCAATATATATATATATATATATATATATATATATATATATATATATATATATATATATATATATATATATATATATATATATATGTAGATATATATGTATATATATATATATATGTGTGTATATATATATATATGTATATATATACATGTATACATATATATATATATATATATATATATGTATATATATATATATATGTGTATATATATACATGTATACATACATACATATACATGTATACATACATACATATACATGTATATATATATATATATATATATATGTATATATATGTGTATATATATACATGTATACATACATACATATACATGTATACATATATATATGTATATATATATATATATATATATATATATATATATATATATATGAAAAATCTTATCGATATTAAATTTGTTATGCATCAGCCGGGGATTGAACCACGACCTACAGATCAAAAGGCGAACACACTAACCACTAAGCTACGGCACTCACTATATATATTGTTACGTTTTTATTCTGTGAACGTTTAATTCTATTTGAATTACCTTGTTCGATCACTGGATTCTGTTAATGATAACTGCAACACTTATTTTATACAACTATATACAGCAACAATTTATTTAATAATCTCTATTTACAATCAACACTGTTTACAATCAACTATTTACAATAACACTTAATTGTACTTGCAACTTTTGCCTCTGTATCAATGTTTTCGCAATCACGTTCGGAGTTAGATTGATTGTCAATTCTCAACACTGGCTCTATTTATACTCTGTTGGCAACACCCCAGAATCTTCCTTTATCGAGATTCTTCTCTTCCTTTCTCGTTGGCTTGTTCTGGTTATCGTTTATTTCTTTTTGTTGACATTCGTTTCGATGCTGCCAATAGTGTCAGTCACAATAGTGATGAGTAACCAACTATCGATACTCGTTACAATATATATGTGTGTATATATTGTAACGAGTATCGATAGTTGATTACTCATCACTATTGTGACTGACTCTATTGGCAGCATCGAAACGAATGTCAACAAAAAGAAATAAGCGATAACCAGAACAAGCCAACGAGAAAGGAAGAGAAGAATCTCGATAAAGGAAGATTCTGGGGTGTTGCCAACAGAGTATAAATAGAGCCAGTGTTGAGAATTGACAATCAATCTACTTCCGAACGTGATTGCGAAAACATTGATACAGAGGCAAAAGTTGCAAGTACATTTAAGTATATAGTAAATAGTTGATTGTAAACAGTGTTGATTGTAAATAGAGATTATTAAATAAATTGTTGCTGTATATAGTTGTACAAAATAAGTGTTGCAGTTATCATTAACAGAATCCAGTGATCGAACAAGGTAATTCAAATAGAATTAAACGTTCACAGAATAAAAACGTAACAATTGGTGTCAGAAGTGGGATTCTGTAAAGATGGTGAAAATTGACCAACTAAAAGTGGACCAGCTTAAAAAGCTGTTGGTAGAGATGAATCTATCGTCATCAGGTGCAAAGGCGGAACTGCTGGTGAGGCTGAGGCAAGCTATGGAGGCTAAGGGAATTAATGTAGAAGAACATGAGTTCTTCGAGGAAGCCGATATACAAGCAGTTGTGCACGCTGAGGAAGAGAGCAAAATAGATTCGAGTGGTCAACTCATGGAATTCATGAAAACCATGATGCAACAGCAGCAACAACAGCTACAAGAAAATGCGTCTCGCATTGACTCCAAGCTTCAAGAACATTCGGCTGAATTGCGTATGGAAATTCAAGAAGGTTCGTCTCGCCAAGAAAACTTCATTGGAGAATTCCAGAAGACAATTAACTACAAACTACAAGAAATTTCTGGGGCTATTAATGAGAAAGTTGCAGAACTAAAAGAACATGTAGATGAAATTTCCGGAGCCATTAATGAAAAAGTTACAGATCTGAAGGAACATGTAGATGATTTGGAAGATAAGTTCGAGAAATTACAACACGATCTCAACCAACTAAAAATAAATGGGCCAGCCACATCAGTGATTAGAGATTCAAGTACAATCAAACTTAAGCCACCAACATTTGACGGAAGCACGCCATTCAATATCTTCAAGCTTCAATTCGAGACAACCGCTTCGAAGAATCAATGGGATGATAGCGACAAGACTGCTGCTTTAATAGTCGCATTAAAAGGTAATGCTTCCGAGGTGTTACAGATGATTCCAGAGAAAGATCGTGGTAGCTATCAGTCACTGATGGACACACTCCAGCGAAAGTATGGAAATGAATACAAGAGTCAATTACATCGAGTGGAATTGAGATCGCGAGTGCAACGGAGTAATGAGAGTCTTCAGGAATTCGCTTCCGATATTGAGCGCTTATGTCATCTAGCGTTCTCCGGTAATTCGGAAGAGTTCGTCGAAAAAATCAAAATAGAGGCATTCATAGATGGCATACGTGATGGAGAGACAAAGCGTGCCCTAGTCATGCCATCATTCACATTTCACAACTACAGCGTGTGCCAAGCAGCTTGACTATTGATGGAAAATTGGACAATATGGAATTCATGTTAACCCTGGACACTGGTGCATCACATTCTATAATCAAGAGCGATTTGGTAAAGAGGTTTGAGCCTTTAATGGGAATAAAATTGCGTACAGCAACGGGTGAGGATGCACAAATTCTGGGCAAGATAAAGAAACGAGTATCTATTGGAAATTGCACATGGGAACATGAATTCATTGTGGCCGACATCATCGATGACGTAATAATTGGTGTTGATTTTATGATTGACAACGGATTTACGTTAGATTTAAATAAACGGATACTACGTTATGCAAATGTCGAACTACCATTGAACATCGGTTACAAGCGTAGTGGGAACATCAAACGAGTACTGGCATGTCAACGCCAAGAGGTTCCAGCAAAATCAGAAGCGGTGATATGGGCACAGATGAATGTGGATAATGGGACAGGCAAGTTGTGGCTGGTGGAAGCAGATAAAGAAATAACGAATAAAAACATCATACTTGGTAGGACGTTAGTAGAACCTAAAGAAAATGGAATAGTACCGGTGCGAATTTTAAATCCAACTAATACATCTACAGTTGTAAAGAAAGGAATGGTGATTGGTCATTGCCAGGAAGTTACTGCCGTAGTAGACTGCGAAAAGGGTTCGTCGATAAAAAGTGGAAGATCAGGAACTGGCAAGGCGGAAATAAAAGCACAGATGGAGGAATGGGCAGGTGTGCTTACCAAACAGCAAAAAGAAAAGGCTTTACAAGTATTGGAGAAGTACAGTTCAATATTTTCTTCAAATGGAAAAACTGGAGGACGAACAACCATCGTGAAGCATCACATTGACACCGGTGATTCTAGACCAATTCGTCAAGCACCACGACGAGTTCCATTGGCCAAAAGAGACGAAGCCATTAAGCTGATTTCCGATATGCAGAAACAAGGTGTTATTGAACCATCAGCGAGTCCATGGAGTTCACCATTTGTGCTGGTAAAGAAGAAGGATGGAAGTACTCGATTCTGTGTGGATTACAGAAAGCTAAATGATATTACGAAAAAAGACAGCTATCCACTGCCAAGAATCGATGACACTCTGGACACACTATCTGGTGCGAAGTGGTTCTCAACTCTTGATTTGCAAAGTGGCTACTGGCAAGTGGAACTTGGTAAGGAAGACAAAGAGAAAACAGCTTTCAGTATTGGCGATGGTCTATGGCAATTTACAGTCATGCCATTTGGTTTATGCAATGCGCCAGCTACTTTCGAACGTTTGATGGAGCGTGTACTCAGAGGACTACACTGGAAAACGTGCTTGGTGTACCTCGATGACATTATTGTGATGGGAAAAGATTTTAACGACCACCTGGAAAAGTTGAAAGAAGTATTTGAGCGTATACAATCAGCAGGGCTTAAACTGAATATGAAAAAGTGTTCACTCTTCAGGCAAGAAGTTAAATATCTTGGTCATAAAGTAACAACAGAAGGGGTACATACCGACGAGGAGAAAGTAGCAGCAGTACAAGAATGGCCTATTCCATCGAATCTTCACGAGTTAAGAAGCTTCCTAGGCTTATGTACCTACTATAGACGATTTGTTCCTGGATTTGCAAACATCGCCAGCAGTCTGCATGAGTTAACAAGAAAGAACAAACCATTTGTATGGGGCGAAGACCAACAGAAAGCATTCGAACAACTGAAAGAAAAACTCTGTTCAGCACCAGTATTAGCGTATCCAGTACCTGGTCAAAAGTTTGTGTTGGACACAGATGCGAGTGGCTATGGAATAGGTGGTGTGCTCTCTCAGATCATAGATGGGCAAGAAAAAGTAATAGCATACTACAGTAAAATCCTGTCGAAGCCAGAAAGAAATTACTGTGTCACACGAAGAGAGTTGCTCGCAATACTGGAATGTGTAAAGTATTTCCATAAATACTTGTACGGTCAGTCATTTCATCTACGAACTGACCACTCAGCGCTAAGGTGGTTATTGCAATTTAAAAACCCAGAAGGACAATTGGCGCGCTGGATTGAAAGGCTGCAGAGTTATGATTTTACCATCGAACATCGTAAAGGAGGACATCACGGTAACGCGGATGCTCTATCTCGTCGTCCTTGCAAAATGGAATGTAAACATTGTTCTCGAGTGGAAAGCAAGGAGCACATTGTCGACATACGACTTACGAATATATTGCCGGAGGAGTCATGGACCACCGAACGAGTGCAAGAAGATCAGCGGAACGACCCAGATCTCGTAAAGATTATGGAATACAAGGAGCAGGGCATACGTCCAGATTGGCAAGAAATGGCTAATGAGAGTCCAATAGCAAAGGCATACTGGGCGCAGTGGCAAAGCCTGCACTTACGAGACGGATGTTTATTCCGAACATGGGAAAGCGAAGATGGAAAAATCACTTATGATCTGCTAGTGGTACCCAAGGCAAGAATAAATGAAGTGATAGCTGAGTATCACAATGACTCCAGTGGAGGGCATTTGGGAATCACCAAAACCGTCGAGAAAATAAAGAAACGATTTTATTGGGTTGGATGTCATGACCATGTCGCTGATTGGATTCGGAAGTGTAAGCAATGTGCAATGGCCAAAGGTCCCACTAAGAAAAGTCGTGGTAAGATGCACCAATACACCGTGGGTGCTCCATGTGAGCGAATTGCTATGGACATAGCTGGGCCATTTCCAATAAGCAACGCAGGAAACAAGTATGTTCTGGTGGTTATAGATTACTTCAGTAAATGGCCTGAAGTATACCCCATTCCAAATCAGGAAGCTAGTACAGTTGCGGATGTATTCGTCAACCAATGGGTTACTCGTTTTGGTGTACCGATGGAGTTACACTCGGACCAAGGTCGAAATTTCGAATCAGTTGTATTCCAAGAGATATGCCGTATGCTGGGTATATACAAAACTCGTACAACACCTTTGCATCCACAATCTGATGGCATGGTAGAACGATTTAACCGCACCTTGGAGGAATATTTGAGAAAAGTCGTAGATAAATACCAAAGAGACTGGGATGTACATATACCAATGTTCCTCATGGCATATAGATGCGCACAACATGATACGACGGCTACTACACCGGCAATGGCAATTTTTGGAAACGAGTTAAGACTGCCAGCTGATTTAAAATTTGGAGTTGTAACACCAACGAGATCAACCGAAGGAAATTATACTAGCGAAAAGCGGGAACAGTTGCATGAAGTACATCAGTTCATCAGAGAGCGGTCGCAGATGATAAGCGATAAGATGAAGGCCAGGTATGACTTGAAAGCAAATTCAAAAGGGTTCTATGAAGGAGAGCTTGTAATGCTTCATAATCCACAACGAAAGAAAGGCCTGTCCCCTAAACTACAGACTCATTGGGAAGGACCATATGAGATTATAGCAAAGATAAATGACGTAGTGTATCGTATTCAACGTGCCTGGAATAAAAGAGCAAAGTTTAAAGTAGTGCACTTAGAGCGACTTGCGCCATATCCAGGGGAAGTATAAAAACTTGTTCGGGACGAACAAGGTTAAGAGGAGGGCAGTGTAACGAGTATCGATAGTTGATTACTCATCACTATTGTGACTGACTCTATTGGCAGCATCGAAACGAATGTCAACAAAAAGAAATAAGCGATAACCAGAACAAGCCAACGAGAAAGGAAGAGAAGAATCTCGATAAAGGAAGATTCTGGGGTGTTGCCAACAGAGTATAAATAGAGCCAGTGTTGAGAATTGACAATCAATCTACTTCCGAACGTGATTGCGAAAACATTGATACAGAGGCAAAAGTTGCAAGTACATTTAAGTGTTATAGTAAATAGTTGATTGTAAACAGTGTTGATTGTAAATAGAGATTATTAAATAAATTGTTGCTGTATATAGTTGTACAAAATAAGTGTTGCAGTTATCATTAACAGAATCCAGTGATCGAACAAGGTAATTCAAATAGAATTAAACGTTCACAGAATAAACACGTAACAATATATTCACAAAGGAGCCTTCTGGGTACTACAACGATTTAAATAAATACGAATTTTTTCTACTGCACATATATAGATTTATCACTTCAGACATCGCTAAAGCCAGCATATACTAAACAGATACTAAAACGCGAACTAATTCAATCTCTGTCGAAGTTCTAAATTCTAATAACCTCAAGCCGACCAACGAATCTCGATAAATCTCTAATAAAATCTATTATAATTCATTTGAAATTATTAATATTAATATTATTAATAGTTCTTCGAGAGAGGGCTCGACTTCTCAATTGCTTACTCAGCCCAAAGTAACACCTGTTTGCAAGAGTTATCCTATGCATAATCTCCAAGCTGACGTCATTACTGCTGTTAATGCTGGTTCCAAGATAGATAAAGTCCCTTACTACTTCAAAAGCGTAGTTGTCAACAGTGACGTGCTGTCCAAGACGCCGGGACTCTTTGTTTGTTGACACTAGATACTTCGTCTTGCCCTCGTTCACCGTGAGACCCATCCGACGCGTCTCTCTTTCCAACTCTAAGAATGCTGCACTGACTGCTCGCGTGTTCATGCCGATTATGTTAATATCGTCGGCATACGCTAACAGCTTGACACTTTTGTTGAAGACAGTGCCATTGTGTCGTAGATCAGCAGCTCGTATTATTTTCTCCATAATAAGCTTGAAGAAGTCGCACGATAACGAATCACCTTGTCTGAAACCCCGTTCGGTATTAAACGGTGCGGAGAGGTCCTTCCCAATTTTCACTGCACAACGGAGGTTATGCAGTGTCATTCTACAAAGTCGAATGAGCTTTGCAGGAATACCGAACTCAGACATTGTTGCGTAGAGGTAATCCCTTACCGGACTGTCGAATCGGCTTTATAAACAACAAATAGGTGGTGTGTGTCGATCTGTTTTTCTTGGGTCTTCTCCAGAATTTGGCGCAATGTGAAAATCTGGTCGATGGTGGATTTACCAGGTCTGAAGCCACACTGATAAGGTCCAATCAGGTTGCTGAGCATAGGCTTCAACCTTTCACACAGTACGCTCGATAGAACCTTGTATGCGATGCTCAGGAGACTTATTCCACGGTAGGTGGCGCAAATTGTGGGGTCTCCTTTTTTATGTACAGGACAGAGAACACTGAGCCTCCAATCATCAGGCATGCTTTCATCCGACCATATTCTGCTTATGAACTGGTGCATGCGGGTGAGCAACTCATCGCCTCCGGTCTTAAACAACTCGGCAGGCAGGCCATCAGCACCTGCAGCTGATATATATATATATATATATATATATATATATATATATATATATATATATATATATATATATGTATATATATGTATATATATATATATATATATATATATATATATATATATGTATATATATGTATGTAAATATGTATATGTATATATATATATATATATATATATATATATATATATATATATATATTTCAGCGGAGAGCGAATGAATGCTGGTGGGTTCGCTCAATGTGGTGCACTTCACAGTAGCTGTTCTATGTCTCGGCTGATGATGTTGTTCTCGCAACACAAAACGCTTCTTTTTCACTTTTGTATATTTATATGATGTATTTATTTAATGTTTAGGGACTTAAATTATCGTTTTGAATTAAATCTATTTATTATATTTATCGGGAGTCGAGATGTAATACGGGATAGTGGTTGTTTTTATAATATTTTATTTTATTTTAGTTTTGTTTATAATTTCTAATTTTAATTATTAGCTCGGGAAACACGCACTGCTTTAATAGAAGGAGTTAATATCAACTATAAAGCGAGGTAATATATAAACAGAAAGTAAAGAGATAAAAAGTAAAAGTGAAAAGAGTATGAGAACTAAAAATAGCGGGAGGAAAGAGACACTAGGGTTGCTAACCCATGCAAACTTTATACGGGCAGTGCGCGACACACGTGTTCTGGCGTAGACATTCCGCCCCCTTGCAGGAATACTGCAAAAGAAACGGAACCTCCACCCGAGACGAAGGGAATGAGAAAAAAAAAATTAAAATAAAAAGTTAATAAAAATGAAAGTACAATATTTCATATAACTTATACTAATCTTAAAAGTAATTAAAATTAACTCTAAATATTCCTATGGGTATATGTGCGATGATACATCATCAGGAAAAGCGGGAAATTGAAGTGGAAGGTTGACGTTCATACGAGTGAAAAAGAGATCCTTTGAGCATCTCTCATCGACCGTTGATCGATGACAAACTGCAGCGCGGAACGGACGTTGATTGTTGAAGTGTTGATTGTGGAATGTTGATTGGTGACAAATAAGATGTATCTCCTCAAAGTGATGTAACATTTCTGATCACCTCCATGCTAAGAGTAGTGATCTAGTAGTTCAGTTTATGAGGGTTTCCAAACTCCAAATAAAAAAGGAAATTACAAATTTAATTTACAAAATATGGAATTATAGATAAAAAATATTTAGAAAACTTATGAAATAATTGAAGCAGTCGGTAGGGCAAAAACATCAGCGATGTTCAACAAAAAAGGGGAAAGAAAGAAAAAAAAAACGTTTCGGGAGGGACTAGTGAAAGGTCATTTGGATGCCTGGGAGTACCGAAATCGGTCGGGTTGCCGATTCGATATAAAGCGAGGTTGCCGCTCCTGTGGCTGGCTGGGTTGCCGAGAACCACAGAAAATCCAAGACCAACTTAAGTTCAAAAAATGTGTTTTTTCTTTCCTTCTTCTCAACCATGGTTGAGAGCCGATATGGCTCGAAGGACCAAAAAATGTGTATGTGGGAGAAAGATGCCGGTGAGCTCATACCTTGGTTGCTCTGATGTGTTGTAGTGATGGTTGATATTTTCTTCTATTCTGCTTTTTCTGCTACTTCAATTACCGACTGCTTCTTGCTTTATATTAAATTCAAGTTGTTTTTGTTTAACCGTTCTTAAATAATAAAATTGCCACTTGACCTAAGTAGAAGTAAATAAAATGGCGCGTCTCATGTATAACGTATGATCCGAAATTTCTGCCAACGATACCAGGCCAAGTGGGATTGTATTCTTTTTTGTGGTTTTTCATCTCTGATGCTGTTGCCGGTGTTTTTGGTAATGTCATTTTCCGCTATCATCTTTTCCAATTTCAAACTATTGCTATTGATAATTGATGACAAATCTTGCTGTTGATTTCCTTCCATTTGTCTAGCTGCTGTTAATTGCTGTTGTTATTGATATTGTTGATGTGGTGGTGGTGCTGCTGCTACTTGCTGTTGTTGTTGTATTCGCATTAGCACACTTTTTATCATGAGGGAGCACCTCCCAATAGAGTGTGTGCAAGTAGTTTTGGACCAGTTTTGACTTGTGCGATGGGGCGTTATCCTGGAGAAAAATCAGCTTCTCATGTCTTTGTTCATAACCAGGCCTTTTTTCACCAAAAGCACGGCGCAATTTCACTAGTTCTTGCTGGTAGCGGTGAGCATTGACAGTTTCACCAGGTTTCGACGGCTCCTAGTAGATGACACCTTGCTGATCCCACCAAACGCACAGCCATTTGGTCTCGGAGAAGAAGTTGCTGGTTGGCCGGGATCGACCCACGATTTTTTTTCGTTTAGGATTCTCAAAGTATATCCACCTTTCATCGCAAGTCACCACAAGATGCAGGAACGACTTTCTTCTTTGTCTAGCAAGCAAGATTTCCCATGTGTTTTGGCGTCGCTCCATCTGCCTATCGTTCAATTCATGGGGTACCCATTTTCCAAATTTTTCAACCATCCCCATGGCTCATAAACATATGGAAATGGCTTGTTGAGTAACACCTAACTGTTCGGCAAGCATTTTTTGCGATTGGGTGTCGTCCTCATCCAAAAGAGCCCTCAAATCATGGTCCTCAACTTTTCTGCGGCTATTTTCACGCTTCTTGTCACTCAAGTCAAATGGTCTTCTTTGAACCCACGAACTCAGCCTCTGCAAGTGGTTTCCGATAGCGTACTGTTTCCAAAAGTATTCGATGCAACTCAGCAGTAGATTTCTTCAAATTGAAGCAAAAAAGTAGAGCTTCCCGCATATGCTCTTTTCCTGGCACGAAACTAGACATGTTTATACGAGGAAAAATATATGTTGTATGAAATAACTGATGCTGTTTACTAATTGATGTAAACAGGTGTCAAACTCATAAAAAAAAGGATGCACAGTCGTTAATAGCTCAATATGCTCACTAACGCCATCTACGAGCAAACAGCGGATTTAAGCTTGTACACCTGGTATATTTAGTACATTTAGTGTGTGTATGAAAGACGACTAACTACGATCAAAGCATCTTGCAATAAGAATATATTACGTTACACACGGCAACAATATGTATATATATATATATATATATATATATATATATATATGCATATATATACATATGTATGTGTATATATATATATATATGTATATATATATATATATATGCATATATATGCATATGTATGTGTATATATATATATATATATATATATATATATATATATATGTATATATATATTTATATCTATACAGATATATATATATATATATATATATATATATATATATATATATATATATGTATATTTATATACATTAGGCCGTGCCTCAAAAAAAAGTTCGCCGTACACCACCTAATGTGAAGTTTTGCAAAACAATTCCGAACAAAATTTTTTTTTGGCCGAACGGTTTTTCGTGGTAGCTTCGGCATTTTCAGTCTGATTTTGAAGTGTGATATATCGATATTTTTGTCTCAAGGAGACACATCTTTTTGTTTCAAAGATCATTGGCCTCAAGTACCACGTTATAATACATACCCACCAAATCTCAATTTCTACTACCCTAATGTACCACCCTAATGCCAGTAGATTATAGCTCGCAAAAAATCATTAAACCTTTGCTAAGGAAGTATTGTAGTACTAATAGTAGTATTAGTAGAAGTATTATTCCAGTAGAACTATTTTAAACATATTTTTGAAATTTTTGTTGCAGAATATAGGTGACAATTTTTTTTATTTTTCGTCATATATTCGGTATTTAGGGATCTTAAAGTGTGATATATAGATGTTTTTGTCTCAAGGTTACCAATTTTTTTCGCACGAAACGTCGCTGAACTAGTACTTACCAACCAGACCATATCAACTTCTACAACATGAATGCAAAAATAAACGAAAAATCAAATCAGGATTTTTTCGCAATAGAAATTTTAATCGGCCATATTTCGACGCGATTCATGTTGGCTATATTTCTGACGACTGTCGAGTTTAAAGAAAATATGACCCATGAGTTGTTCATCTGTGACAGCCAAGGCAGATTCACGTACTACATGAACAAAACGCTAAGTGTTTTGACAATGGCATGAAAGGTCTAAGTTGAGCAACTAAAACTGTTAAATGAAAGTTTTTGCCTTGTGCGATTATTTCTTTTGAATATTGTAATGTTTCCAGCTGGTTTTGCGTCAAGAATTGCAAGCATGGCGGCGTAGTTAATGCGAATTTGGCCCAATTTATCATATTGAAGTATGAATCGCACTCAAAATTTATGAAATTATCTACTATTCTTCTCGTGGTGTTGAAATCTTTGAATAGCCTTCGGAGCCTACTAGTGGATCTGAGTGATCGATAACAAAACGTTCTCGGGGTGGAAAAAGTATGCATAAAAAATAGAACGGACGGCCGGCCTGCTGAACGTCTGCCGGCGACTGACGAATCCAAGATATGTATTTGAAGACGTGCCGTCTTCCGTGAATTGCCAGTAGTTGGCTTTTCACAAAAAACGAAAATGGAGCATAAACTTTCACAACAAACTGAGTTATTTTTTTCAATATCATCGAGGGTTGCGTGCACGTTACGTAATAGCGGAGGATCCGAGACGCTATTAGCCAGCGCGCTGTGCGAACATTTATTTCATGGGTAAAACGAATAGAAATAGTAAATCAAAATAAGAGAGTAGTAACGGTATTATTTCAGGTAACATTCAATTAGAGATTATTTAGTATGTTATACCAACCGGAAAATTTTAAAAATTGTCACATTGTCATATTCGGCAACAAAAATTAAAAAAAAAAAATAATAATAGTTACACTGGAATAATTACAATATTTCTTTTTCAAAGTCTTAATGATTTTTTGCGAGCTGTAATTTACTGGCATTAGGTTGGTACATTAGGGTAGTAGGAACTGAGATTTGGTGGGTAAATGTTAGAACGGAGTACTTATAGTCAATGATCTGATCAATGATCTTATGATCGATATATCACACTTCAAAATCCGACTGCAAATGCCGAAGTTACCACGTTTCGGCAAAAAAACTTTTTTTTTTCGGGATTGCCTGTATATATACAGTATTTCAAGAATGAGTTTACATATTGGAAAAAAAATTCAAATTTTCAACTTTCCTAGCCAAAAATATTAACTTTTGTTTCCATGTAAAAATTTTTTTTTATTAGTTACAGATATTAACGGTATTTATAAAATATTCATAAAAAAAAATTGCAATTTCAGCTCAAGAGAAATGAAAAATACAACAAAAAGAAATTTTACTCAGTTTTATAAGTGTCAAGAAACTCTTTTCACAAACGATACGAAGTCTTTTTTATAATATATATTAGTTAAAATGTGATCAAGTAAAATATTTAGTATTTAGTATGGCCACCTTTAGCATCTATCACGGATTATAGCCGTTTATTCATAAAATAAACCAACTTTTTTAGGCCATAATTGCTCGGTATATTTTGGCACTTTTCCAATATAGCAGTTTTAAGTGCTGTACGGTTTTTAGGTTGCCTTTTAGCCACTTTTTTCTTTAAGTAGACCCACAGATTTTCAATAGGGTTAAGGTCTGGACTTTGGGCTGGTGTATCCATAACTTTACCGCAGTTATAAAGAAGCCACAGTCGCACCCTACTCGACTTATGCTTTGGGTCATTATCTTGATAAAATTTGAAATGCGGTTTGCCCTCTCTGATGAAGCCACATTTTTTCGCACTACTGATTAAATGACTTCAAAATGCCTAAATAATGTTGTGCATCCATGGTTGACTCTATCAAAGCCAATTCTCCTACTCCTCTGCTTGAGATACATCCCCAAATCATAATGAACATTTTTCCAATTTTAACAGTAGGAATTATGTGTCGATTTTCTAAAGCTGTTAATGCCTTGCGCCACACTCTGGTCGGTCCATCGTTGTAATACAACATCATTTTTGTCTCGTCACAGAATATTACGTCGTCCCAAAATTCATCAGGTTGAGAAATGAGCCTTGAGACGAAGGAGAAACGTCTTTCAATATTTTGTGCTGATAGCAGCGGCTTCTTACGAGCAACTCTTGATGAGTATTTGTTTCTCAGTATCGCCTGTCGTACAGTTTCATGGGAAAGCACTATACCACACTCTTCCTTGAGTTTCTCCGCAAGAGTTCTGGTCGAAATTTGTGGATTTTTGTGCAGTTCCCTCATCATTAAGCGCTCTGCCCGATCAGTAATTTTAAGCTTAGGGCCACCTCCACACTTTGACTCCAATCTACCCTTATTTTCAGCTCGGTTTTAAACATAATAAATTGTTTTACGTGTTACAGAGAACATTTCTGATAACATCTCCCAATTGGAGATTGTAGTATATAAGCTGAACCACTTCAGCCGATAATCTTTTGCCTGGCATTTTAAAAACACAATATTTAAACAGATGATGTGGACAAAGCAAAAATTAATCACAAACTAACAAACAAAATCATAGGAACGGGTCACTGCAACGCGTTTACGCAAATAGATAACTGTAAATGTACCGTTAGTCTTTGAAGTGTTGCATAAAGGAATTAAAAAAATAGTTGTGAAGAGTTTCTTGACACTTGTAAAATTGAGTAAAATTTCTTTTTGTTGTATTTTTCATTTCTCTTGAGCTGAAATTGCAATTTTTTTTTATGAATATTTTATAAATACCGTTAATATCTGTAACTAATAAAAAAAAATGTGTATATGGAAATAAAAATTAATGTTTTTGGCTAAGAAAGTTGAATATTTGAATTTTTGTCAATGTGTAAACTTATTCTTGACATACTGTACATATATATACAGGCAATTATATGTATATGCAAAGATATAGAGAAACATTAAATCATATTGATTAGGTCTACTAAAATCTACGACAAAGACGAAATATGTTTTTTGTTCAAGATGTCCATCAATTTAACCGGTAGTGTACATTCACTCATATATATATATATATATATATATATATATATATATATATATATATATATATATATAAGTCATATACATACATGTATATATATATATATATATATATATATATATATATAATATCTATATATAAGTCATATACATACATGTATATATATATATGTCATATATATATATATATATATATATATATATATATATATATGTCATATATATATATATATATATATGTCATATATATATATATATATGTATATGTATATATATGTATATGTATATATATGTATATGTATATATATGTATATGTATATATATGTATATGTATATATATGTATATATATATGTATGAATGTATATATATATATATATATATATATATATATATATATATATATACATAGATATATATATAAGTAGCATCCAAATATATATTTTTGTATTCGCACCTGAATTTTCATGTCTTATACTCACATGTATAAGATTTTCAAAGTCAGAGTGTAGAACTTTGACGAATCCTCTGAGTAGTTTTGATACGCTAGTCAACGACGGATAAAGTCAGTTGCATTTAGACACTCGAATCGTACAATATTCTTAGAAATTAATTAGAAAAATAAGTTGTTCATAAATTAAAAGAAAATAGAATAAAAATAACAGTTTTCTTTTACTGGCGCAGTCGGTAGATCTGCGAAAAAGATCCTAAAACTAAACTAGTGATAGCTAAAGTGAAGTTGAGATATTACACAAAAAAATTTGAAAAAAAATGTTCTTCAAAAAATAAAATAATGAATAAATAAGACAGAAGAAAGTAACACCTCGGAAGACGAACACAACAACAGCAAAGCTAATTTCAAATTTAACAAAAGGCGTTGCGAAATAAGCATAGCCACGCATAATTTGTCAATTAGTTCGTAAACAACGCAAAGAAAAAACAAAACAAACAAACATTTTTTAAGTGCATTGATCAAACCGCTAAAATCAAGAGGAATAAATAATTTGAAACGATCTTCATATCAGAACATAAGATCAAGTGATAAGAGTAAGAGATAAAATAAAAGAAATATAACTTAAAGAGAACACTAACAAAGAATTTTCTCTTAAAACTAAACCAAACAATATTATATATGGACTCTGACGAAGAAGTACATAATTTAAACCATCGATTAAACTCATTGAACTTAACAGCTATAGCTAATATGACGACAGATAAAGATAAAAGAGAACTTGCTATGCACAGCATTAAATTAGTTGAACCTTTTGACTGCGATTCAAACTATCTGGCGTTATATATCGATAGTATCAACGCTATAATGCCTAATCCCTTTCCATTTTCTTCGGAGGAAAAATCGATTTATTTCAATTGTATCATACGCACGCTGCATGGGTGACATGGCTTTAGATGTTTTGCGACGGGAACAACCTTTGGATTGGAAAACCCTTAAAAAATTGCTCATCGATGAGTTCGGCGAACACACTCCGATTTCTACACTTATCTTCGAAATAAGTAATAAATTTAAGAATAATATTAAGCTACTTTCTGGCGAAATAAATACAGAATTATGTAGAGTTAAGGATTCCATAAAAATGAAAGACGAAAGTGAGTCTACTAAAACATTTTTAAATAATGAACCAAACCAGATAAGTCTGAAGACATTGAAAAGAGAGTTGCCAAATTACATAGCCGCTTTAATCAATACCTTTCGCAACTCCTAATATGAATGAATTTTCTCAAACCGCATTTTCTATCAGCTTTTATGGATATCGTCCACCCTCTAACGGTGGAAATAATTATTATACTCCTCATCCAAATTGGAGACCTAATTTTTCACAAATGAATCAACAAAATAATGGTAGTAACAGCTTGAATAATAGAAGCTTTAACCCTAATAATGTACAAGGAATTGCCATGCAGTACAACTGAAGAGCAATTGGGATTCCTTCGAATCAATCGAGAGTTAGGCGTTTCGGTATCCCTGCACCAATGGAACAGGACGAGTCAAATTTTCAATTCCAAGCCTCGGCAGACTACCAACAATAGACTTAGTGACCAATAATAACTTAGTTAAGCTTTTGATTTTAGTTTTGAACAGAAATTACCTTTTTATGTTTACGACTTTTCAAATAACTATGACGGACTTATTGGATATGACATCCTTTAACAACCGAATTCAGAAATCGATTTCACTTAAAAATACAATATTTCTTCAGAAATCTGTTTTCAATTTTTTTAAAAATGAGGCGAAAAATTACAATTTTTCTACCGAACAGGGCAGCGCTAACAGTGAAATTAAATTCAGACTCACCCACTTGAATTTAGAAGAGTTGCAAGTATTAGAGGAATTTTTAGAAAAGCATAAACAGGTTTTTTATAAATCAGGCGACGTCCTTAGTTTTACCCATAAACTGAAACACCAGATAAAACAATTCACGAAGACCCGATATATGTAAAATCGTACAGATACCCTGAGATTCACAAAGCTGAAGTTGACAAGCAAATACAGGAAATGTTAACTCACTTACTCACTTATGTGGCCATAACAACCGAATATCGATTTAGGCCGAATATACCATGCTTCGCTAGCCATCTCTGTTCTTCGCTAGCTGGCGCCAGTTAGAAATTCCAAGCGCCGTGAGGTTCTCCAGTACTTAGTCTTTCCACCGAAGGTTAGATCTTCCTCTTCTGCGTCGTCCTTCAGCGGGTTCCGAATATAACACCTTATTAGATGGAGAGTGTTCTTCCATTCGATCGACATGACCTAGCCAACGCAGCCGCTAGATTTTGATGCGCTTTACTATGTCAATATCGGCATACAGCTCGTACAGCTCATGGTTGTACCTTATTCGGTACTCGCCACCAACGCAAATAGGTCCAAAGATCTTGCGTAGGACTTTTCTCTCGAAAACTCCAAGCATTCGCTCATCCGAGGTGGAAATTGTCCAGGCTTCAGCGCTATATGTTAGGACAGGCATGATGAGAGACTTGTAGAGTGTAGTTTTCGTTCTTCGAGAGAGAGCTCAACTTCTCAATTGCTTACCCAGCCCAAGGTAACGCCTATTTGCAAGAGTGATCCTTCGCAATATCTCCAAGCTGACGTCATTACTGCTGTTAATGCTGGTTCCAAGATAGACAAAGTACCTTACTTCTTCAAAAGCGTAGTTGTCAACAGTGACGTGCTGTCCTAGACTCCGGGACTCTTTGTTTGTTGACACTAGATACTTCGTCTTGCCCTCGTTCACCGTGAGACCCATCCGACGCGACTCTCTTTCCAACTCTGAGAATGCTGCACTGACTGCTCGCGTGTTCATGCCGATTATGTCAATATCGTCGGCATACGCTAACAGCATGACACTTTTGTTGAAGATAGTGCCATTATGTTGTAGATCAGCAGCTCGTATTATTTTCTCCATAATAAGATTGAAGAAGTCGCACGATAACGAATCACCATGTCTGAAACCCCGTTCGGTATTAAACGGTGCGGAGAGGTCCTTCCCAATTTTCACTGCACAACGGAGGTTATGCAATGTCATTCTACAAAGTCGAATGAGCTTTGCAGGAATACCGAACTCAGACATTGTTGCGTAGAGGTAATCCCTTACCGGACTGTCGAAAGCGGCTTTATAATCAACAAATAGGTGGTGTGTGTCGATCTGTTTTTCTGGTCGATGGTGGATTTACCAGGACTGAAGCCACACTGATACGGTCCAATCAGGTTGCTGAGCATAGGCTTCAACCTTTCACACAGTACACTCGATAGAACCTTGTATGCGATGCTCAGGAGACTTATTCCACGGTAGATGGCGCAAATTGTGGGGTTTCCCTTTTTATGTACGGGACAGAGAACACTGAGCCTCCAATCATCAGGCATGCTTTCATCCGACCATATTCTGCTTATGAGCTGGTGCATGCGGGTGAGCATCTCATCGCCTCCGGTCTTAAACAACTCGTCAGGCAGGCCATCAGCACCTGCAGCTATGTTGTTCTTCAGCCTTAAAATGGTCGTTTCAACCTCGTCATAGTCGGGTGGTAGAACATTAACACCATTATCTGTAATTGGGGTTATCGAGCAATCTCCTCCACTGGCGGAATTGTTCGTAGCATCGCCATTCAGTAACATGGAGAAGTGTTCCCTCCATAGGCTCAGTGCACTTTGGACATCTGTAACCAGATTCCCATTTCCATCACGACAAGAAGAGGCTTCAGGATTTAAACCGCCACTCAGGCGCTTCAGCTTTTCTTAGAATTTCCGAGTCTCATTCTTGTCGGTACACATCTCTATCTCCTCACACTCGCGTCTTTCCAACTCCCTCTTCTTGTGCCTGAAAAGACGTCTCTTTGTACCGCTCCTTAGCAGCTCGTGTTGGGCCTGCTCGCAGGGTTTTCTGTAGGCTGCGTCTTTCTCTGCGGTAGCGTCACGACACTTCTGATACCTCCTCGGCAGCAGTAGTCATGGAGTGGGATATATGTGTCCACCGTGCGCATGTATCATCAAGTGTTCTGCATAAGATAGTCGAGATAGTCGAGTAGCAAATGCAGCTGCTGTCTGGTGATCGCAGCTTACTGAAGTCGAGCTTTCTCTGTGTGGGACTTCTCTTGTTATTTGCGACACATAAACGTGTGCGCACCTTAGCTGCAACAAGTTAGTGATCCGAGTCGATGTTGGCACCACGGATCGATTTCACGTCCATCACACTGGAAGCATGCCTTCCGTCAATCACCACATGATCAATCTGGTTTCTTGTACGTTGATCTGGAGACAGCAATGTAGCTGTATGGAAATGCTATAATCTGGTACCATCAATTACAATGTTTCGTGCTGCGGCGAAGTCAATCAGCCTCACTCCGTTATCGGAGTTGTTCTGGTGAAGGCTGAATTTTCCGACAGTTGGACCAAAGGTACCTTCCTTGCCCACCCTGGCATTAAAGTCGCCAAGCACGATTTTGATATCGTGGCGGGGGCAGAAGTCGTAAGCTCCTTCGATATCGAGGATATCTTGGACAAGTTTGGCCGATGCATGTACTTCACAACTATTGACTTAGCCTAAGGATTTTATCAAATTGAGGTGGATCCCGTCGATAGGCAAAAAACGGCACTTTTAATGCAAAACGGCCATCTGGAATTCTCAAGAATGCCCTTTCCACTTTCTGCCACTCTCTGCCACTTTCCAAAGGCTTATGAATACTGTATTAAACGGCTTAATAGGAAAAGAATGTATGGTATACTTAGATGACATAGTGGTCTTCAGCACTTCGTTGCAAGAGCATATCAAATTACTCGGCAGAGTTTTTTAACTATTAACCGAAGCAAATCTGAAAATACAACCGGATAAAACAGGGTTTTTAAAAAGAGAAACCGAATTTCTGGGTCATGTTATGACAGCGAATAAAACCATACCCAAATAAAATCAGAGCTATTGTTGATTATCCAATCCCTAAAACAGAAAAGGAAATTAAACAGTTTCTAGGTTTAGCAGGGTTTTACCGAAAATTTATTAAAGATTTTTCTAAAATAACAAAACCTTTAACAAAATGCTTAAAAAAGGGAAATCAAATAAATAGTTCAAACAACGAATATATTCAAACCGTTCGCACTATTAAAATTTTAATAACAAATTCCTCTTTTTTGGCATACCCGAATTAGGAGAAACCCTTTACTCTCACCACGGATGCCTCTAATGTGGCATTAGGAGGTATATTAAGCCAACAAGGTCACCTAATTTGCTACGCAAGCCGAACGCTCAACGAACATGAGTTACACTATTCAACGACAGAAAAAGAATTGTTGGCGAACGAAATATTTTAGACCATATTTATTCGGTAGAAAATTCGTTATAAATAGCGACCACCGGCCACTACAATGGCCCCATAACCTCAAAGAGCCGTATGCCAAACTCCAGAGACGGAAAATAAAACTCCACGAATATGATATTGATGTCAAATACATTCCCGGCAGAGAAAATCACGTAGCAGATGCTCTGTCTCGTATTAAAATAGAACAGTGCAATATCAACGAAGATATTGCGTCGGATTTGGCAACTATTCACTCAGCCAATGAAGATTGTAATAATTTTATTGGTATAACTGAAAGGCCTTTAAATTTATTTAAAAATCAGCTTAAGCTATTAAAAGGAAATGAAAATTCCACCGTAACCAAAAAAGTTTTTTCTCATAATCTCACCATTATAACTTACAATGAACTAAATACAGATTTAGTAAAAGATATCATAAAAAACTTCGTAATAAATACAAATACTGCAATATTTATGCCAAATGACAGACTTCTTACAATTCCAAAATGTATTTAAAACTTTGATCAACACGAAAAGAAAAAGGGTATGTAGAGCCACTAAAGACTTAGAAAATATCGAAGATTATTACAAATTTAAAAAATCATGGAAATCCATTTAGAAGGACTTTATCAAGGAATCGAGAAAGTTGCGAAATGTTTCAAACAGAAATTCTACTACCCTAATTATCGCAAAGAAATAACAAAAATATTAAATGAATGTGAGCTATGTAATCGCTGCAAAAGTGACCATATTTTCAATAAGCTGCCTTTGAAGCTTACTCCCCCCAGTATATCAAACACGTGAAAAGTATTTTATAGATTTTTAGAAATGGAATAAGGAGTATTACCTTACTTGTATTGACCTATTCTCAAAATTTGCTAGAAAAGGTTAACGCACTAAATTGGTTAGAGACAAAAAAAACTTAAAAATTTTCAACACAATGGGACCTCCGAAAATATTGAAGATGGATCAAGATCAGGGCATGAACAATATTAACATAAAGCTGTGGTGTGACCAACTAAACATAAAAGTATAAATTACCACAGGAAAGGCAGGTATTGCTGATATAGGGCGTTTACACAAAACTTTAAACGAAAAATTGAGAATAATTAATACGTCTGGAGATAAAGAGTTGAAATATTTAGAAATTGAACAAACAATTTTCACGTATAACCATAACATCCAGCACTCTAAAATTGGCGAAGTATCATATAACATTTTTTTCAATAAGCTTTATCTTAGAACAAGCTCTCAATTAGTTAAAGAACAGAGAATTAATAATAGTAATAAGAAACGAATTGAAAATGAAATTGATACTAATTTTGTAAACGCAGAAAATACCAAAAAAAGACTCGATAAAGTCAGTAATCCTTAAAAGTCAGTTTATTAAATGCAAAACACGATGGCGAACATTATATTTGTTGAGCGAACACTTGGCCCTGTCGTTGTCTTCGCTGTTTTTGACAACACTAACAAGTACATTGGCATTACACTATTTGAGAGAATAACCGTATTCTTTGATTTATAAGAAAGAACAACTAATCTGCGAGTCAGTAATTGTTTAGAGCGCTGTATTATAAATGAGGGAACAACCATTTACTTCTCAGAGTAAAAAGTCAAATAAAATCAGTTTCGTAATAAGCATCAACGAACGAAGTTGTACAGTCTGTTTTTTGCATAATATTAAGAATACTGAAAAAGCTCAGTATTTCTACATGGTGACCCCGACATGATATATATATATATATATATATATATATATATATATATATATATATATATATGTATATATA
The DNA here is from genome assembly GCA_963854835.1 of Megamerina dolium. Lineage (NCBI taxonomy): Eukaryota > Metazoa > Arthropoda > Insecta > Diptera > Megamerinidae > Megamerina > Megamerina dolium. Next base: position 13,358,352 of record OY978530.1, read on the forward strand.
TATATATATGTATATATATATATATATGTATATATATATATATGTATATATATATATATATATATATATATATATATGTATATATATATATATATATATATATATATATGTATATATATATACATATATATATATACATATATATATATATACATATATATACATATATATATATGTATATATATATATATGTATATATATATATATATATGTATATATAAATAGCAATTGAGTTTGAAGTTTAATGTCAATGGTGCTCAGGCCACCTATAGTAGTAGCGAAAGAAGCGCTCCGATGAGTAAAGTTGTATATGTAAGCGTATACTCTTTGCATTTTATCAAATGCGTTTGCGAATTTAGAAGCTGTTGAATAATCGATGGCAGCAAACGATGAAGCAAGAACGCGTTTGCGTGTTTCAGGAACATCGATGACAGTTGGAGGTAATCGAGGCCAGCTGTCGATTGGCTCTCGTAAGAAATCTGGGCCGTATTTCCAAAGTGCAGAGTTCACAAGTTCTTTAGGAGCCACTCCCCTAGATAGTATGTCTGCTGGATTCATTTCTGTGGGTACATAATGCCACTTCATTCCACTGGTCAAAGATTGAATACTACTAACACGATTAGCAACAAAGATGTTGAAATTTGATGGAGATTCCTTTAGCCACGAAAGTACAATTTTTGAATCCGACCAGCAATGAAATTCAGCTTCAAAGATGCCCAATCGTGCTACCGAGGCAACAAGCTCTGCTAACAACGCCGCAGCAGACAATTCCAGTTTGAGAATGGTTAGCGTTTTAAGTGGGGAAACGCGCGACTTTGAACAAAATAAAGCTGTTCTGCTTGAGCCATGGCATCCAATGCAAATAGATGCCCCATAGGCACATAAACTCGCGTCGCAAAAGGCTTGCACAGTAATCTTATCTCTCGATTGCAAGACAACTCAAGGAAAGCTATATTTTCCAATAAACTCATAACCCCTACATAACTCGTTCCATATACCTAGAATCGATTGAGGTAAGCTCTCGTCCCAGTGAAGTTTTTTCTTCCATAGGAGCTGCAAAAATATTTCCGCCTTCGCAATCACTGGGTCTATTAAACCGAGTGGGTCATAAAATCGGGCAACTATCGACAATACTGATCGTTTAGTAAACTTTGAATTAAAAGTTTTAGGTGAAAACGAAAAAAGGAATTCATCATTGTCTGGATTCCAGCATAAGCCCAAAGTCTTGGTGATATTAGTTCCGTCATTAAACTTTAGACACTTTTTCCTGTCGGCCTCAGAAATTTCAGATAACACGAAAGGACTGTTAGAACACCACTTTCTAATTTTAAAATTTCCTCTTGACAGTAGTTTGCTAAATTGTCGCTTGATTTTTAGAACTTCCTCTACAGAATTGCCCCCAGAAATCAAATCATCGACATAGAAGTCACGTAAGACAATTTTCGATCCAATGGGAAACAATTCACGCTCATCTGCAGCCAATTGCTGCATGACTCTGATCGTGAGAAAGGACGCTGGCTTTGTGCCGTCCTTGACTGTGTCCAATTTAAATATTTGTATGTCATCATTTGGATTATCTCTCCAGAGAATACATTGTAGAAAACTATCAGGGCCTGACATTCAAAGGCATCTATACATTTTCTCTATATCCCCTGTCAAAGCGATTTTACGCGAGCGAAACGAAGAAGTCTCGAATAATTTTGACTGGATAGTGGGTCCTGTCATTAAAATGTCATTCAACGAGAATCCAGAAGATGCTCGAGCGGAGCCATCAAAAACAACGCACAGCTTGGTGGTAGTGCTATCTGCTTTTAAAACACAATGATGTGGCAAGAAAAACGTTGCTACACCAGGTGGTAGTCTGTCGACAGTAGACATGTGACCCAAAACAGAATACTCTGACATGAACGACGAATATTAAATTTTTATCTCAGGTGTATGCTTCAGCTTCCGTTCAATATTTCTAAAACGATTGAGTGCATTGCGGTATGAAGCACCAAGTTGATCAGGATTACGTTTAAACGGCAAGCGAACTGCATATTGACCAGAATCCAATCTAGTATAGTGTTCTTGAAAATGCTTTTCACAATCCAATTCTTCTTGACTAACTTTAGAAATAGAAGAAGAAATATTTTCAATTTCCCAGAATTTTTGAATTTTTGCTTCATCAAGAGATACATCCGTATAATTTTCAAGCGAATAAGTTTTACCTGCAGCAAGACAAGATGATGTGCGAGTGGTAGGTAACGCGCCTCCAGAAACAACCCAACCCAAACGAGTTTTCTGCAACAGTGGCAACTGATCAGATAATCGTATTTGTCCGACGCACAAGAGATCAAAAAATAGACCAGCTCCAATAAGGATGTCAATTCGTTGTGACTTGTAAAAACAAGGGTCCGCAAGTTGTATATTCGATGGTATCTGTCAGTCGATATTATTCAAGGTATAATTGGGTTGATTCTCAGTGATGGATTGCGTGACAACAGCAGTAAACGAAGTCGCTTAGTTGCCGATCGTTGACTGCATCGAAATTTCAATAGTGTGATTAGCAACAAGGTCTGTTTGGCCAATACCGGAAACAAGAGTTGTCGATTTAGTTTTCTTTAGCTGGAGGATACTAGCGCAACGCGATGAGACAAAATTTAATTGGGACGCTGAATCCAATAAGGCTCTGCGGGAGAATTACAGCAGTGGCCAAAAACACAACATTATGACTAAGAGACTTTGGAAGCTCAGCTATAAAACTAACAAGAGATTGATATATTGGAGCGGCAATGGATGTGGAGGTCTCATCGGGCAGTTTTTCAATGACAGGTGCAAGCCTCGGAGCTATATGGTGAAGCGTATGATGCTTTGCACCACAATCTCTACAGCTGGACGACTTACATGATTTCAAAAAATGGCCTTTTTTAAGACAATTTATACAAAGCTGTAGCCCCTTTGCCACTTTCAGACGTAGCCCAGGTGGCAAATTTAGAAACCGATTGCAGCGATATATATAATGCTCAGAACTATTACAAAACAAGCAGTTTGATACGACATTCGATGCTATGAATGCTTTCCGAGAATTGAAATTTGATTTTTTGCCCACCTGCTTGCTAGGTATTTGGGTTATCGTAGCATGTTCCACATTTTCCAACATTTTACAGCGTCTGTTCCAAAACGCCATCACAGAATCCAACATAGGCAGTTCCTTGATAGGCGTAGTTTCTTCCCATTTCATTTGAGAGTCAACATCGAATTTGTTGACGATGAGATGGATGAGTAGACCATCTGCTATCTGCTCTTTTGTTGCTATTGTCTGAATCGCTCGCAAAGTAGCGCTGAACTTATCGCTTAGCTCTCTCAGCTGGTCAATAGCTCCTTCTTCGCATTGCTTTAACCCAAATAATTCCTTAATATATGCCTGAAAATTTAAACTCTTATTACCAAAACGATCTTGGAGTATAACTAAGGCTTTGTCGTAGTTGTGGTCATTTATTTCTAATAAGCGAATTGCGTCTAGCACCTGGTCCTTCAAACTCGTGCGCAGGTGTTGAAACTTCTCAATTTTACTTAGCTCAGAATCGGTACCTACCATTGTATGGAACATGGAGTAGAAATCGGGACACCGAATTTTGAAATTTGCAAGGGCGGTAGACGCGCCTTAGGTTGGGAGATGATAATCGAAATGGATGGATCATCTGCCGCAAGGTGGCGAATAGTAGACGAATGTCTGATGTCAGACACGTGGCGCGAATTTAGCTCTTTTGTTAGTGCGGTCTTCACACGAATGTAGCTTGATATTAATTTCGGGCGCGCATTAATTTCAAGACCCTCAAATTCATGCTCTTCAAGCTTAGACTGCACAGTTTCAAAGTTACGCTTAAGCTCACACAAAAGCTCTAGCCGAACCGATAGTTCCACCTCAATGAGTTCCCTCAGCACTTCAACGCTGGTGAATTTACCCATATCGGAAAGCTCTTTGATATACAAAGCGCAGTTTTTCTTGAGAAACGTGGTTTCACCTTTGCTGGATGTGTCACCTTTTTGACCTCTTAGCGGTACCATAGCTTATAACGAAATATGTAACGGTTTGATCGCACGCAATAACGGAGCAGTGTGCATTTACAAGATGTACCAAAATTTAATTCGCAGCAATTGTCACAAATCAATTGGCGAATTCCGCAATAATAAATCAATATTTAATTCGCAGCAATTATACAAATTAATTAGCGAATTCCGCAATATAATATATCTATATATCTATATACATTATATATATATATATATATATATACATATATATATATATATATATATATACATATATATATATATATATATATACATATATATATATATATATATACATATATATATATATATATATATATATATATATAATCTATATACATTATATATTTATATATATACATATATATATATATATATATATATATATATATATATATATATATATATATATATATATAATCTATATACATTATATATTCATATATATACATATATATATATATACAGTGGCTCCCAGCTTATTTCGTACAGTGACAGTTTAAAAATTGCTGCAGTCGTAATTCCTAATATAGCAAAACTTTGAACAAAATATAAATGCCATTTTAGAAAGGAAGGTTTGTTTTTTATTTTCCAAAATTTACTTTTTCAAAATTTTAGTGTTTGACACTATAAAAAAATAAAATAAGAAAAAAATAGGAAAATTCATGTCACAGCTTATTTCGTACAGTCTCTTTAAGTTCAAACTAAAAACAAAGTAAGTTGATTTTAATATTTAGTTGACATCCCTTAGCGTTAATGACAGCCTGGAGTCTATTTGGCATTGAATCCACCAATTTTTGAGTGATGTCTGGTGTGATTTTTTTCCATTCTTCCATCAGTACCTTCTTTAGGTCTTGCTTATTAGAAATCTTGTGTGTTCTTATTTTATTGTCCAAAATAGACCAAAGATTTTCAATCACATTCATGTCAGGTGACTGTGGTGGTGGAGACATCAAGTGTGGGCAGTTCCAAATAAGCCAAGATTGCACAATCCCAGATTTATGTTTTGGGTCATTATCTTGGTAGTACCGAAATTCTTCCCGCAAACCCAGTTTGTCTGCACTTTGAAGTAAATTGTTTTTCAGAATCTCGAGGTACTTCATTTTGTCCATTGTTTCCTCAATAAAAACCAATTCACCTACTCCGGCTGCTGACATACAGGCCCAAACCATCACGCTACCGCCACCATGCTTCACTGTGGGCTTAAGGTTCTCCTTGTTTAGCTCGGTATTCGCTTTACGCCAAACATATGACATTCCGTCCGAGCCAAAAATATTAAACTTAGACTCATCCGCGAAAATAACGGTATTCCAGAACGCAGGAGTATTAATAATATGCTCTTTGGCGAAGTCAAGTCGGCGTTGTATATTCATTTTCGAAATGAATGGTTTCTTTCGGGCTACTCGACCGTTCAAGTCATGATTGCGCAGCACACGTCGGACAGTTTCAGCACTGGATGATTTTCCTATTTCACGCTGAACCTCTGCAGCCAACTTCGGAGCGGATAACTTTGGATTTTTCTTAATTTTTCGTACAATATAACGCTCGTCTGAAGCGTTGAAAATCTTATTAGGTGCTTCTCTGCCCTTGTTCTCCAACCGATTTTCGCGAACGAAGCGTTGAATGATGTATTGGACAGTTGAGGCACTTAAATTTGTCATTTCAGCAATTTTTCGCACACTCTGACCTTTCCTAAAATGGTTAATTACCAGTTTACGCTGTTCCATCGTTGTACGACGACCCATAACGCTAAATGTTTAATTTACAGCACTTTAACTATTTAAAATAATAATAATAAAAATTGTTATAATAGTTAAAAAGGTCCAAAAACTCATACAATTAAAAAAAACTTTGTAACTGCGCGGCAGGATGAAACTTACTTACATTGAAGTTTGTGTACGAAATAAGATGTGAGCTGAAAATCAGCTGATCAATAGTTTTTCTCTCTTGCATGACAAAAAGAACAATTTTTGGGGTTCCCCGTTTTCTTATTAGGTTTACTAAACACATACATAGACATCTACATTCAAAACTTATTGATAAGTTTTTTAGTTTCGATGTTACAGCCATGTACATAAAAATATATACACTACGAAATAAGCTGTGAGCCACTGTATATATATATATATATACATATATATATATATATATATATATATATATATATATGTATATATATATATATATATATATATATATATATATATATATATATATATATATATGTATATATATATATACCCTGCAAAAAATTTGCGACTAATCTCTAAAGAGAGTAGTTCGGGATTAATCTTTTCGGGATCAATTTTTAAATTAATTCGTATATTTAGAGATTTTCTACACTTTCAAGTTAAGAATGATATGTTGCAGGTTAGCGTAGCTGGTAGAGCGACGACGATAGAATATACGATAGCAAAACACATGATGTTTTGTGTACCCAGGTTCGATTCCAAGAAGAGAAAATACGTTAATTTTATTTGTACATTTTAATTTGAAATACATTTTTTTTTCATGAGAATTATAATACAATTAATGAAATTAAATTATTTTACTTATTATTTTGTTTCGAAGAGCAAAAATGAGTAAATTGTCAAATAATTGAAAAGAAAATATAATTAAGAATTATAATGCATTATATGAAAATTTCTAACCGTACTAATCTACATTTATACTCGTTCGGGTATAAAAGAGTAAAATTGGTCTCTTCATAGGACATGCCTGAACAAAAGGGAACAGTTCACTTCATATAAAGAGATCAAAAGTGCGATTAGTCGCATATTCCTTTGTGACAGATCCCCGATACATCCCATACCAGTCGCATTATTTGCAGGGTATATATATATATATATATATATATATATATATATATATATATATATATATATATATATATGTATATAAATATATAATGTATATAGATTATATATATATATATATATATATATATATGTATATATAAATATATAATGTATATAGATTATATATATATATATATATATATATATATATATATATATATATATATATGTATATATATATATGTATATATACATTTATATATATATATATATATATAATGTATATAGATATATAGATACATTATATTGCGGAATTCGCTAATTAATTTGTATAATTGCTGCGAATTAAATATTGATTTATTATTGCGGAATTCGCCAATTGATTTGTGACAATTGCTGCGAATTAAATTTTGGTACATCTTGTAAATGCACACTGCTCCGTTATTGCGTGCGATCAAACCGTTACATATTTCGTTATAAGCTATGGTACCGCTAAGAGGTCAAAAAGGTGACACATCCAGCAAAGGTGAAACCACGTTTCTCAAGAAAAACTGCGCTTTGTATATCAAAGAGCTTTCCGATATGGGTAAATTCACCAGCGTTGAAATGCTGAGGGAACTCATTGAGGTGGAACTATCAGTTCGGCTAGAGCTTTTGTGTGAGCTTAAGCGTAACTTTGAAACTCTGCAGTCTAAGCTTGAAGAGCATGAATTTGAGGGTCTTGAAATTAATGCGCGCCCGAAATTCATATCAAGCTACATTCGTGTGAAGACCGCACTAACAAAAGAGCTAAATTCGCGCCACGTGTCTGACATCAGACATCCGTCTACTATTCGCCACCTTGCGGCAGATGATCCATCCACTTCGATTATCATCTCCCAACCTAAGGCGCGTCTACCGCCTTTGCAAATTTCAAAATTCGGTGTCCCGATTTCTACTCCATGTTCCAGACAATGGTAGGTACCGATTCTGAGCTAAGTAAAATTGAGAAGTTTCAACACCTGCGCACGAGTTTGAAGGACCAGGTGCTAGACGCAATTCGCTTATTAGAAATAAATGACCACAACTACGACAAAGCCTTAGTTATACTCCAAGATCGTTTTGGTAATAAGAGTTTAAATTTTCAGGCATATATTAAGGAATTATTTGGGTTAAAGCAATGCGAAGAAGGAGCTATTGACCAGCTGAGAGAGCTAAGCGATAAGTTCAGCGCTACTTTGCGAGCGATTCAGACAATAGCAACAAAAGAGCAGATAGCAGATGGTCTACTCATCCATCTCATCGTCAACAAATTCGATGTTGACTCTCAAATGAAATGGGAAGAAACTACGCCTATCAAGGAACTGCCTATGTTGGATTCTGTGATGGCGTTTTGGAACAGATTTTTTTTGAAATCATGTAAGTCGTCCAGCTGTAGAGATTGTGGTGCAAAGCATCATACGCTTCACCATATAGCTCCGAGGCTTGCACCTGTCATTGAAAAACTGCCCGATGAGGCCTCCACATCCATTGCCGCTCCAATATATCAATCTCTTATCTCCCAATTAAATTTTGTCTCATCGCGTTGCGCTAGTATCCTCCAGCTAAAGAAAACTAAATCGACAACTCTTGTTTCCGGTATTGGCCAAACAGACCTTGTTGCTAATCACACTATTGAAATTTCGATGCAGTCAACGATCGGCAACTAAGCGACTTCGTTTACTGCTGTTGTCACGCAATCCATCACTGAGAATCAACCCAATTATACCTTGAATAATATCGACTGACAGATACCATCGAATATACAACTTGCGGACCCTTGTTTTTACAAGTCACAACGAATTGACATCCTTATTGGAGCTGGTCTATTTTTTGATCTCTTGTGCGTCGGACAAATACGATTATCTGATCAGTTGCCACTGTTGCAGAAAACTCGTTTGGGTTGGGTTGTTTCTGGAGGCGCGTTACCTACCACTCGCACATCATCTTGTCTTGCTGCAGGTAAAACTTATTCGCTTGAAAATTATACGGATGTATCTCTTGATGAAGCAAAAATTCAAAAATTCTGGGAAATTGAAAATATTTCTTCTTCTATTTCTAAAGTTAGTCAAGAAGAATTGGATTGTGAAAAGCATTTTCAAGAACACTATACTAGATTGGATTCTGGTCAATATGCAGTTCGCTTGCCGTTTAAACGTAATCCTGATCAACTTGGTGCTTCATACCGCAATGCACTCAATCGTTTTAGAAATATTGAACGGAAGCTGAAGCATACACCTGAGATAAAAATTTAATATTCGTCGTTCATGTCAGAGTATTCTGTTTTGGGTCACATGTCTACTGTCGACAGACTACCACCTGGTGTAGCAACGTTTTTCTTGCCACATCATTGTGTTTTAAAAGCAGATAGCACTACCACCAAGCTGTGCGTTGTTTTTGATGGCTCCGCTCGAGCATCTTCTGGATTCTCGTTGAATGACATTTTAATGACAGGACCCACTATCCAGTCAAAATTATTCGAGACTTCTTCGTTTCGCTCGCGTAAAATCGCTTTGACAGGGGATATAGAGAAAATGTATAGATGCCTTTGAATGTCAGGCCCTGATAGTTTTCTACAATGTATTCTCTGGAGAGATAATCCAAATGATGACATACAAATATTTAAATTGGACACAGTCAAGGACGGCACAAAGCCAGCGTCCTTTCTCACGATCAGAGTCATGCAGCAATTGGCTGCAGATGAGCGTGAATTGTTTCCCATTGGATCGAAAATTGTCTTACGTGACTTCTATGTCGATGATTTGATTTCTGGGGGCAATTCTGTAGAGGAAGTTCTAAAAATCAAGCGACAATTTAGCAAACTACTGTCAAGAGGAAATTTTAAAATTAGAAAGTGGTGTTCTAACAGTCCTTTCGTGTTATCTGAAATTTCTGAGGCCGACAGGAAAAAGTGTCTAAAGTTTAATGACGGAACTAATATCACCAAGACTTTGGGCTTATGCTGGAATCCAGACAATGATGAATTCCTTTTTTCGTTTTCACCTAACACTTTTAATTCAAAGTTTACTAAACGATCAGTATTGTCGATAGTTGCCCGATTTTATGACCCACTCGGTTTAATAGACCCAGTGATTGCGAAGGCGGAAATATTTTTGCAGCTCCTATGGAAGAAAAAACTTTACTGGGACGAGAGCTTACCTCAATCGATTCTAGGTATATGGAACGAGTTATGTAGGGGTTATGAGTTTATTGGAAAATGTAGCTTTCCTCGAGTTGTCTTGCAATCGAGAGATAAGATTACTGTGCAAGCCTTTTGCGACGCGAGTTTATGTGCCTATGGCGCATCTATTTACATTGGATGCCATGGCTCAAGCAGAACAGCTTTATTTTGTTCAAAGTCGCGCGTTTCCCCACTTAAAACGCT
>OY978530.1:13373608-13383608 GCA_963854835.1 Megamerina dolium
AAATTGATTTTTGAATTAACAGGGTCGGTATAAAATGGCTCTTGAAATGCAACAACATTGCTGGCAATGGTTGCACTGCCGTCAACATTAAAACCTGTGATTTTAATGCATTTGCCTGACACAAAGCAGAAGTTATTGAGTTCTTTAGATGACAAATAGAAGAGCGGACAAGCATAGGTTTTGATTTTCCATTGTTGATTTTTTTGTCAACTTTGCTTCGTAATTGCTGCAAAACTTGTGTGGGCTTTTGCACTTTTGGCTTTAAGCTTTGCATATAGTTTTCGAAACTATACTGTGCAACAACTCCAATGTTTCCGTGAGTTATGGACATTGTATAATAATAATTTTTAATATAATAATTTTTCCAACTGGTGCTTAATACCACAGTGCCAATAAAATCCAGGCGCGACGGTCCATATTACCATATTATTTTGCTTTTTTTTTAAGATTATCTGAACAAGACGGAACAACCCCTCTTCTCTTAATATATACAATAGTTATTTGTATGAGTCTCGCGACACCTTTAACCTAAAGTACCAGAAGCTTTTCTGTAAAGGTTTGCGATTCCTCTCTTGATGCCGTGCATTCTTTTAGGATCAAATCAGCATCTGTAAAACATTCAATTCTTTTTGATGAACAATTTTGTATGCTCAAGCTATTTTCAAGTCTTTCACTTTCTACTGCACGCTGCACGTAATAGAAGTAAAACTTCTTAAAAAATCCAAATAAGCTCTTAATACCACCTTGTATGAATTCGCCCTGGATTTAGTCAGAAATAGTGCGCTCCCGTATACACATTTAGAATAGTTTTAGTACTTCTTCAAAATGAAAGTAGCAATGCTTTTCTCAGCTTGAAAATAAGAAAATACAAAAACAGAGACGAAAGTGAATAAAAGGAACAGTTGTTCGCTCTCTTATGCTCATCTTCCCGCTGATATGTTGGCCATCCAAATAAATGTAGCAATGCTCATGAAAAAAATTATCAAATTTTCAACACAAATAATTCGTAAGTGGTTTAAGGATACCTAAATCTGCAAATTTTGTGCAAAGTTTCAGATCACGCACTTCAATTTAATACACATTGGTAAGAAAAAGTTTGCGTACAAGTAAAAATTAAGTATTAAATGATTACTAAGAGCATTAACCACCGTATTTGGCAGAGTTCATTCTTCTATTCAGCAAGTTGTTAATAATTACAAAACAACCGGTTCCACTACTTCTAAACCTCGTTTCGGACGCCCACCTAAACTAGATCTCCGAGAAAAGTGTTACATTATTAAAGAAGTGAAAAAAAAAAATCCAAGAGTCAAGGCTTCCGAAATAGCAAAAGATGTCATGGATAGATTCTAGAAGTCTATTTGCAGTGGCACTGTATGCAAGATTCTGAAAAAATATGGTTACCGCAGACGAGTTGCACGGAAGAAGCACTTTATATCAGTGGCCAATAGGCAGAAACGTATTGCTTTCGCTATTTCGCGCATAAAAAAGCTACCAGACTTCTGGGAAAAAGTAATATTTTCAGATGAAAGCAAATTCTGCATCTTTGGAATAAAAGGACGTAAGCTGGTTTGGAGAAAACAAGAAACAGGTTTGAATAAAGAAAATCTTGCTTCTACTGTGAAACACGGTGGTGGTGGCGTTATGGTTTGGGGGTGTATGGTTAGTAATAATGTGGGCAATAAATCTGGGTTTGGAAAATATGTTATACATTCAGCAGGACAACGATTTAAAACACACCGCAGAAATTGTTACGCTTTGGCTCTTTACAATGCCCCAAAACAATTGCATACACCACCCAAATCCCCAGATCTTAATCCTATAGAGCATCTATGGGATTTATTAGAGCGTAGAACTCGTCAGCATAATATATCCTCCAAAACTATGCTAATAGGTGTTATACTAGAAGAGTGGAACAGAATTTCGTCTGAGGAAACCGCAAATCTCATAAAGTCAATGCCAAGACGCTTAGTAGAGGTATTACGGTGCAAAGGGTACTCCACCAACTTTTACTCTAATCTTATTTTATTTTTTACATACATTTTTTAATAATATTTTTGATTTACAAACGCAAACTTTTTCTGAACTCTTTTTCATATATAATTTGTTTTGCTGTTGTTTTTGCTTTTAATAAGTCTGTAATGTTTCTAAAACTATATATAATATAACTGAATTCGAATATGCAAATAAATTACAAATTTTTACTCCAAAATCCCTTTTTTGCCAATGTTTTTTAACATCTTCTGCATAAAGATATGTTGTACGCAAACTCTTTTTAGTCAGTGTATACTGGTCCTGATTTACACACAAAAGCATTTGCATGAAATACATCTTGTTTGTGAGCGAGGGACACACTGGGAAGAGAGAGGGGTTTTTGTTTTACATAATCATGATTTAGCACAATTACCACTTTTTTTCCTAAAATTTCATTTCTACCGCAACTACTACAGTAAGCTTGCAACCTTCTATATTTGACCATTTTTGGACCTTATATATATATATATATTTATATACCAGCAATTTGAAAATTTTTTATTTTGCTCTGTTTTAAAACGAAAAATTACGCTAATTGAAAGTTACAATTTAGACACCAATTTAGGCGAACTCGCACTCTCCCTTAATTTTGATGTCATTTTTAAATGTTTTTACATGTGTAAAAATGAAACATTAAGTGAATATTATTTGAATATTTTAAATGGGAAACATTACACTTTTAGTTGAATAATAAAAAACGACCTGATAATCTTTTACTTCATTGAAATCTACCACTAAATTTTAGAATCTACCACAATTTTTTTAGCCTCATCTACCACTAAAAACAATCCGAACATAGTTCGTAATGCCGAACATCAAGAAAACATACAAATTAGTTCACTTGTCGCCAAGAGACATATTTGCCCGTGTAAACGCAAACGAAACATCCAAAGTGAATTGAAAATGTTTTTGATGGAAATGTCTAAATGTAGACTAACACAAAAGCAAAAACATGACCATGCGCCGTTTAAGCAAATGACAGTCACAGACATTAATAATGTTTTTGCTTTTGTGCTTTTGTATAATATGCGCATTAATCGTTATTATTCGTATATTATTCGTTGATTACTCCCTCTCAATGCAAACACTCTATCGCTTTGCATCGTTTTACACACGTCGCTTTTTTATTTATTTTGAAGAGAAAAAAAAAACAGATATCAAGAAATTAGGTATATGGAATATTTCTTGTACAAGAAACGAAGGGAGTCTTGTATTTGCCTAATATTTTACTCTCGTATCACTTGTTATTATGCTGTCTCTCTCTCAACACACACACTCGCTATCGGTTTGTATCATTATGCTTACGTCGCTTTCTTTCTCATTCTCCCTTTCTCTATACTATATTTTACTTCTTACTAACGAAATTGGTTTTAAAAATTTCACTCTCCATTTGTAACATCACCGCCTAAGAAATTTTATTTCAATAATGCAGTATTTGATATATCAGAATTGAATACATTTGAGAAACAGTTCATACATATTGTAATTGTTAAAGTGGTGACTCATCCATAAGTCCAAATAGCGCTTACGCACCGTTTTGTTACCACATCCTCGCTTCTAACTGTTCGTTAGGTTGTTTATTTCCAACTCCTCAATGTTATTGAAGAGTGGTTTACCTAGGGTGTTCATTCGCTGCTTCCAAAGGGCAGGGCATTTACAAAGGAAATGGAAGACCGTTTCCTTTTCATCCACTTGGTTACAACTGTGACAGAAATCGTTATGGGACATCCCCATTTTGGCCGCCTGTTCTCCGATGAGCCAGAAGCCCGTAATGACTGCCGTCAGTCTAGAGACATCTTTCCGGTTCCTGTTTATCAATAGTGTTGTTTGTTTAGGATTGTATGTAGGCCATAGTGGCCTACTAGTCTTACACTTCGTAAGACTTTTCCACCTACAATCCGCTATTTGTAGATATTTTGTATTGATAGCTCTTTTAGTTACACTCAGCGGTATGAACACCGCTTCTCGAATGCATTAATTTGGAGTTGATTCTTGAATTAAAGTTGTTGGCATGCAATCGTAGTTTCGCTGTTGGGAAATATTACAATTAAAGCAAAAGAAAAAGAGGATTTTAAGTACAGACGAATTATTCAATTGAAACTACAAATTAATGAATATACACTATTCGTTATAATGGAATTATTCAATTGAGACTACAAATTAATAAAACTACCGTATTCGTATCTACGCAAGCAAGAGGGTTGCTCCTGGATTTTAAGTGGTCAAAGTGACTACTTAGGCAGAGCAGAAGGCTCGCAGTCGACTACCCGAAGCACCCGTAGCTGGGTTCCCTTTAGGGCAAGAACTCTTATTGTCGCGCACCGTAGATGGATCTGCTTCAAAAGAGCACTCGTTGGTAATAATTTACCCAACGGGTCGTTGTTGCAATATTCTTACAACTGAAGAAAGACGCTTCAATAGTGATCCAACTGGGAAAGCACATGTAAATATGACGCTTGTCCGATCATGTACGGAAGTCGCTTTTCTCGATTCTTGTTGGTTCAGCATGACCTTTATCTATTAGCGGCATGCTAAACCAAACAAGAATTCTTATATTGCCCCATTAAATGATTGGCGTGGCGATATTACAGTTTGGTGTTTTCCTTCAGTCTGCCGTTTTTCGAATGAAAATTAATTTTGCCCAAAGACAAATACATATCATTTGACAGTTCAAAGCAACAGGGTTGCATCCAAGGTCAGAAATCGTAAATAGGGGTATTCATAGTACGATGCCAACATTCCACACCCCGGTGAGTCCTTATTGGGATTCACCAACATTTAAAGCGGCTAGCTTACTGGCTGGTCTTCGCAATTCTCCTGTCCATCTTTGGCTGTGAATACTTCTTTAATAATGATAAATTTTCAGCAATTTTCAGGTGAATTGCTCGAGTGGTTAGGCACATAAACAATGCAACCCAGCGTTTTTCACGTCGACAACCAATAGTGATCAATACCGAGTGAATATGTGACACCCAAAACTTTTGACGTACTTCGTTTATCGTGAGAGAATCATCTTGATTATGTAGTTTTTGATGGCAATGTGATACTAAAAAGCGCGTCACATGATGATGCTGTGGCATGATGATTGGGCGACGGACGATTCTGCGATTCTGGAAGCCATAGAATCTCTGGTCCTTTCAACCAACGATTTTGCGAATCGGTTTCTGTCATCGGTCTTCCCCGCGTAGAGTCATCTGCGACATTTAACAACGATGGCAACCACCTCTACTAAGACGGCTTTGCAGTGAAAACTATTTCGACGATTCTACCTGCGACAAATTGTTTATATTCTCTGGTAGTAGAGCGGATTCAAAGTAACACTGTCATTAAGTCACTCCAAAATACGAGACTGTGTATGCAGACCTCGTGGCATTCTGATATTGACTTTTGTAAGCGGCTTCCCAAAGCTGTTGCTTGCAGCTCCAAACGGGGGATCGTCATGCCTTTTAGCGGCTGCGACGAAAGCGATGTCAACGGTTGCATATGCGTTAGAGCTAGCGTCAACAAACACATGTAACTGAAATTCATAGGCCACTGTCAAAAATTTTGAAAAACATCCAGTAACCGCATAGTTTGAAGCGTTTTAAAAATACGCCCACCAATGCACCATGAGCTGTTGTGGTATCGGTTCGTCCCATCGTGTTTGGCGTTTCCAGAGAGACTAAATTAAAATTGTCGCACATACTGTGACGTTGGCCATAAAACCAAATGGATCGTATATAGCCATCATGATTCCCAAAAGTTCGCGCTTTGTTGGCGGTCTCGTGCAGTTTAGGAAATCGCGTGAGATCTTGTGAATCCTGATGTGATACTCGAAGCAATCAGTAAGCGTATTCCAACACATACCTAATACTTTCTCGACAGTTGACTTTCGTTCCATGTCTATAGCGTTATGTGCTACGTTGTCTTCCATATTCAACTTAATTTGAAGGACTTTGTCATTCGATACAAAATTACGCAATGTGAAAACCGCAGCAGAATTTTTGACAATGGTTTCATTTACGACATCTGCTTCTTTTGCACTCCCAAAACTGATAACTAAGTCATCAATGTACATGTTATTTATTATAACTGCTGAAGCACCTCGTGGCATATGAGTTTTGTCTTTCATGGCGTTTATATTTTTTACATACTCGGCGCAGAATGGCGAGCATATAGCTCCAAATATCATTGATGACATAACGTAGGTCCGAACTGTCCTGTTCGGATCTCCGTCACGCCTCTAAAAACGTTGTGAGTTTTGGTCATCGAACCTAATTTTTATTTGTGATTTTCTTGAATATCAGCAGCGACGGCTATAACTCCTTGTCGAAGTCAAGCACTTTGCCACAAAACCGATGATTGTGTTAGATAACATGTCGTTAATATAATTGCGAATAGTTGACGAATGTTATACGGCGTCAAGGCAAATGCTGCATCAGCAAGTGTTAGATCGCAATCATTGTCGTCTTTTGTCATCAAAAATGGTTTTATTGTTTTTCGAAGTATTTTCCATTAGGGTTTATACACTTTTGCATACTATCAAACCAATTGTAGAAGCTCTTTTGCCACTCTGACCGAGACACCTCCAAAATATGGGTTTTGTTGGGTTTGACCCGAGTTGCAAGACTCACACGGTCTGTTGCTGTTTTGTTGCGGGCTCATATGCATATATCCATGATTCGTCATCTGTCACAATCTTATAAACGTCTTTCGAAGCACCCCGATTGAATATTTTCATCATTTCTTTGCACCAATCGACATGAGCGTTTTTTGAGGGATTGTTAAATTATGCGGGATCCATCGAGAACAAATCTTTCTAACAGCTAAGTGTTCATGGTCAGTGAAATTAAAAAAAAAAAAAAAAAAATTAAGTGTTCATGCAATATCGAATGCACGGTAGTGGAACTAATGCCCAAGGATGCCTCTATCTCACGGTATGTCATGATTTTTCATTATTAGTTCACGCACAGCATCGATGGTTTCTAGCACAATGACCGATTTTGGACAACCTTTACGAAATTCGTCCTGGAGAGAAGGGCGACCACGGTTGAATTCATTAAACCAGTTATAAATTGTTTGGAGGGTTTGTGCTTCATCGCCAAATGCCACATGGACGATCGAAGCACTGTTGTTGAGATAATTCACTTCGAAAATCGTAAAAAATCATAGCTAGAAAATGTACGTCACTGTAAACAACACAAATAGCGCTTGTACATCAAAACGTTCTGAGTACGTTTATGCTAAAATATGTCAAACTTTCCAATGGATATGTCAGGTTTGACCAAAACATACTAGGAGTGTGTGCGAGTTCGTTTAAAATTCAAGACCTAAATTGATATAGCACTAGAATATTACAACGCTGCTTCGAAATAGGAAAAATACGATATTTATATTTCTGGAATAGCAAATAATAATATTTTTAAATGAAAACGGCTTTATTGTTTTTCAAAATATTCACCATGATGATCAATGCACTTTTGCATTCTTGCAACCCATTTGTCATAGCAGTTTTTCCATTCCTCTTGAGACATTTCCAAAACATTGTTTTTGAACGCTTCAACTGCTCCTTTGGCGCTCGAAAATCGTTGACTACGCAGTTTATCTTTGATATTCGGGAACAATAAGAAGTCATTGGGTGCCAAAGCAGGACTGTACGGAGGAAGAGTCAACACGATGTTTTGACTGCTGAAAAATGCACCTGTTTGTGGAGATGTGTGAGAGCTCGCGTTGTCATGATGGAGAATGATTCGTCTTTGGCGGATGGTTTTGCGAATTTGACTGAAAACTTCCGGCAAACAAATGGTCGTGTACCACTCAGAATTGATCGTCCTACGTTGCTCAAGGGGAACAGTGGCCACATAATCCATTCGGCCGAAGAAACGCGACCATTTGCTTCGAAGTTCTGCGGGCCCGAACAGCATTTGTTGGATTTGGATTTTTTTCACAGTATTATGGCTTCTGTTAATAATAGAACCAATTTTACGCAAAGTTTTACCATCTTTGTGACACTTCATCACTAGTTTACAAATGTCCATGGATGTTGTTTACCCATTTTTGAATCAATCAGTAAGTGAAGACAAAAAGATTTTACATGTACCGATCGCAATTAAAGCAAATAAAACACGAAGTTCAATTCACTAGAATGAACAACTGAGCAAAACGACAAAATATAACTGTAAATTTTTACCGTATGACATCGTCAAAGTGCGGAATGTGGTTTTTTCGTAATATTCCTCACAGTACAAGCCTTCGGAGGACTTGGGAGTAGTTTTTGTGAGTTCTTCGATCTCCCAGAATCGAGAGATTTGTCGATTGAGACTAATTTCGTTGTAAAATGATAAAATTGGTCCATGCGCTTGAGGTTTCGCATAACGACCAGTAATAATCTAACTGGAGACCGTACTTTGAGCAATCAGGGTACCAAGAATGCCCTTACGAATACCTTCTTGCAGAATGGATGGGTAGATGTCACCACCTAAGGCCAGATCTACAGGGGAACTTCTATAAAGATCTTCATCTGCTAACCGCAAGCCTGCAAGTTCCTTACGTAAGTTAGCAGATATGGTACAAGAAGGCAATTTTCCTGTGAGCTTGGTTAACACGAAGGCGTCCACTTTAATTGTTACGCTGGGGTCAACTGGGGATCCGATCTCCAACGAACACACTTTTGACGAATGCGCTGTAACGACCTCGTTTAGGCCAGTTACTGTCGTACGTACATCGGAAATAGGGAGGCGCAACCTATTTCGCAGCGTGTCGTGGTGTTTCTTTGTAGTTGGTAGCAGTAGCGATGCCACCGATTGATGAACTCGTTCTGTTGACTCTTTAGTGGGAGTAGCCGCAGGAGTTGCATCGCGATGAACTCCAGGGGAATCCTCTGACCGATGAAGCAGGGAATGATGATCCTTTTTGCATGATGAGCACGTGAATGGGCTCTTGCAACTACGATACTCATGTGCGTTGGCTAAGCAATTGGTACAGAGCTTATGCCTTCTGACTATATTGAACCGCTCTTCTACTGACAGCTTCAGGAAATGGGGACAGGAACAAAGAGGGTGTATCTTTCGGCACACTGGACAATCACGAGTTACAACGTTGCGGTATGTATTGATTTTCCTGGAAGTCATTGGAGGACTGTTCGATCGCCTGGAAGAGCCGAATCGACTGGGTTGCCGATTCGATGGGTGGGAGAATTGCCGATTTTTATTTTCATATCTCTCCTCGAGATTGTGCCAAGCTAGTGCGAAGCCATCATTAGTCAAGGGAGTAGACTGAATGATATTAAGAGCTTCGCTTCGGGTTTTCTGTAGCAGGTGGTATAATCTTTCCACTTGTGACAGCCTGGGGTTATTGCGGTATAAGGCCGTAAACAAGTCGCGAAAAGTTGGCAATGACACATAATCGCCGGAAAAACAGGCTGTATCGCATGAAAGCAATTGAATGGAGGGAAAGGCGTGCTCAATATCATGAATCGGGGAATTGTGAGTAGTTGGAGTATGAGCAGCGATCGGATAAGGGACTATAACGGTCAGGTCATGTAGATGAGAGTTAATTCTAGAGTGCCACCGAGTATAATCTATCTGGCACTCTCGGTATGCTTCATTTACCACCTCTATTCCGCCTGCATCTTCCTCCGCAGAGATTATCGATTCCCACGCTGTCCTGCAACTATTCTATAGGGTCTCGAACTCCTTTTTCGGGATATCCAGTGAGAAAGTGCTGTGGGTATCTTCACTGAGAGTTTGGAAATACATGTGAAATGTGTGCTCCACGACAGCTTTAAACCGCTTGACGTCGGACATTTTCTCAAATGATCGGGAATATTTTAGTTAATAATTGATTATTAGGGAAGCAGAAAAAGACAATGCGCATGGTTTTCAAAAGGAGAACAAGTATAATACGCGATTGGCATCAAGTGATACTAACACTTATGTAAAAGTGTTTTATCTTATTTTTAAAATTTCCCTCTTTAGAAATAATAGGAGTC
>OY978530.1:13393608-13416108 GCA_963854835.1 Megamerina dolium
GACAGTTGATGTTGGACGACACATTACGCTCCTGAGGTTCCTTAAAATTAGTACCAATAATAAAATGGCTAGGAGTAAGTGCTTCGAAGTCGCTCGTGTCAGTTGGAAGTGGTGTTGAGAATTGCTTCAATTTCGATCACGACTGTTGTCATTTCCTCATATGTTAGCCTTGAGTTTTTCAAACTGCGGTTCAAATGACCCTTAGCTGACTTCACAGCGGCCTCCCAAATGCCGCCAAAGTGAGGTGCTCTAGGAGGAATGAAATGAAGGTTTATAAATTTATTAACGCAAGTTAGTTAGGTCTATGCCAAACCGATTGCAGGAAGTCCTAAAACTGAAAGGATATCCAACCAGCTACTAACCTTTTCAAAAACCCACAAAAACAATAATTTATCATATAATCTTATCTTTGTACGTAGACTTTTTCTGACCAATTAACAGGTGCTTTTGAATTCTTTTATTTCTCATAATTTTTCTGTACATTATAATTTAATGTATTTAGGCTTAAAGTGTACATAATACTCTAACATTTAAATAAAAAATAATTTCTTTTGAGAAAAATTATTTCCTTATTGGTATTTAGTGCAGCGAAGAATTGTTTACTTCTTGTATGTATACTTTTTCCGCTAAGTGTATATATAAATATATATATACATATATATATATATATATATATATATATATATATATATATATACATATATATATATATATATACATATATATATATATATATATATATATACATATATATATATATATATATACACATATATATACATATATATATATATATATATATATATATATTAATATATATACATATATATATATATATATATATTAATATATATACATATATATATATATATATATATATATATATATATATATATATATATATATATGTGTGTGTAGGATCAAGGAGCCTTTTCCTTAACCGCACCAATTTGCAAGAGCAATGATGGTTAAATTTTATTATATATCGATCAAAAACGATGCGATATGTTTCCAGTTATCCGTATTACTGATTTATTACATTAAATTCAATTTAACATGCACAAAGCATAAAAGGGAATTAAAAATAACAGCATTAAGCAAATAATTGAGCATAATATATAAGTATATAAGAAAAATATATACATACATAAGTATGATAGACAAATAGCAAATGAGAACAATTAAGAGTGGTTTTAAGATTTCTTAATCTATGACAACATCTCAACAGGTAACACAGCAATCTTTGGATAAGACGACGAATGATGCCTCTTATGGTACTGATATCAACAACTCGAATGCGCGAATCTTTACCAGGTATGCAGTTGACAACTTTACCCAAGTGCCAACGCTGAGGAGGAACGTTGTCTTCATGAATGATGACCATTGTTCCATTTGTGACGTTTGAGTGATCTGCTGACCATTTTGTTCGCACTTGAAGCTCGTTGATATAATCATGTGCCCATTTTTCCAAAACCATTGTTTGATGTCGGTAATGCGAAACCATTTGTCGAGACAGTTGATGTTGGACGACACATTACGCTCCTGAGGTTCCTTAAAATTAGTACCAATAATAAAATGGCCAGGAGTAAGTGCTTCGAAGTCGCTCGTGTCAGTTGGAAGTGGTGTTGAGAATTGCTTCAATTTCGATCACGACTGTTGTCATTTCCTCATATGTTAGCCTTGAGTTTTTCAAACTGCGGTTCAAATGACCCTTAGCTGACTTCACAGCGGCCTCCCAAATGCCGCCAAAGTGAGGTGCTCTAGGAGGAATGAAATGAAGGTTTATAAATTCATTAACGCAATACTTAACAATCGCATCTTGATTCCCTCTATCAAAGAGAAAAGCTTTTAAATCCATGAATTTGTTCCTTGCAAGGCAAGCCTCTGCGGCCGATAAGTTGCTTTAGTGATGCTAAAAAGGCATTTGTTGATAAATCTGTCACAAGTTCAATGTGTACCGCCTTAGAAGCCAAACAAATAAAAATGGCGATGTAGGCCTTGTAAGGTGTTTTTCCTCTAATACGGAGATAGATATCGACAGGGCCGCAAAAATCAACACCGCATCGTGCGAAAGGGCGTGAAGGCGTCAAACGCTCAACTGGTAATTTTCCCATCATTTGTTCTAGCAATTTACTTGCTCTGATTCGAGGCGAATCAGAGCAAGTAATGCTTTGGGACCAGCGTGATAATTTTTGAGATGCAAATGCCGAACGTATCGCTTGACAAATTCGCACTTGCGAGGTAGTAGAATTGGATGCTTGCGCTTTTCTTGTAAGTCAGCTAATTCGAGGCGCCCGCCTACTTTTAGCAACGGAAAATCTCCACTGTCATCGATGAAAGGATTTAAGTACCGCAAAGTACCAGTCACCGTCAACTCTCTCTTTAGCAGATGAATGTCTTCAGCGAAATAGTGTTGTTGTATGTTCCATACGATGCATCGTAGGGCATGTTGCAATTCCTGACGGAAAAGAGGTTTTGGTTGTTGTTTATTTTGCGAAGGCTTGCGTAAATTCGTGTAAAAACGAAACATCCAAACAATGAGACGAACGCTCTGTGAATATGAACTACATCTGTCAACAACATCAGTTACACAATTTGTTACCACGACCATCTTTGACGCTGCCTTTCGCTTTTCCTCTTCAACTACTTCCGTGTCTATTTCGTTACAGTTATCTTTGGGCCAATTTTGTATGTCTTTATAGAGAAACTGTGCTCCGGTGTACCATATAGATTTGCAAAGTACATCAACAGAGCTGCCTCTAGATACAATGTCGGCTGCATTGCAGTGCGTTGTAACGTGTCTCCAGTAGGAATCAGCTGTGAGGTCTTGAATTTCAGATACTCGATTACCGACGAATGCTGAAAGCGTAGCTGAGTGCGTTTTTAGCCAGTGTAGCACAATGCAAACAATGATGCAAGAAATGATGAAAAATCAATCGATGTTACTCCAAACATTGCTATCCAGACCATGAGTTGTCTCAAGATATGCCACTGGAACGCCAACGGCTTAAGCCAGCACCGTTTGGAGCTAATTCAATTCCTTGAATCCAGCCAGATCGACATAATGATGATATCTGAGACCCATTTTACTGACAAAAATTGCTACCAAATACCATATTACAAACTGTACACCACAAATCATCCGCATGGTAAGGCACGCGGAGGAACTGCCATATTGATAAAAAGCAGAATAAAACATCATATTCTCGAAGATTTCAGTAGCGTCTACTTGCAAGCAACATCTATATGTCAGAAAGAATACATCTCTAAGCTAGTAATATCTGCGATATACTGTCCCCCAAGATACAGTATTACCGAACAGCAATATAAAGAATTTTTCTCAACTCTTGGTAGCAAATTCTTGGTTGCTGGCGATTTCAACGCCAAACACACTCACTGGGGCTCCCGCTTAATAACTCCAAAAGGCAAAAGACTATGTTCAATCATCACTAACCACGGCTACGATGTTATTTCAAATGGTCAACCGACATATTGGCCGACGGACAAGAGGAAAATACCCGATCTCATAGACTTTGGAGTCGCCAAAGGTTTGCAGATGGAAAATATCTCCACAGAGTGTAATTATGATCTATCATCTGACCACTCACCCACGGCAATATCTATAAAATCACTAAGCCCCGAAGCAATTGCGTTAGAAATAAAATAGACTGGTTGAAATTCAAGAAATATGTAAATTCCCATCTTCCTCTGAGTACTGTATTAAGAAATGGACACGATGTAGACTCAGCACTCGAAAAATTCAACCAGCTGCTCTCATTAGCTCTCAGCTCAGCCACCTGCACAAAGGTATGCAAGCAATCAAACTATAGCCCATACACACCAGCCGATATTGAATTGCTAGTAAGACAGAAAAGAAGACTCCGAAGACAATGGCAAGAATTCAGATCACCGAATCTGAAAACACAGCTACAGCACTGCACTCGAAAGTTAAAGCAAGCCTTAAAAAATAAAAACAACAAAGAGTTAGAAGAGCACATAGCGAAATTAACACCTGGTGAAGCGTCAGACTACTCTTTGTGGAAATCAGCAAAAAAATCAAATCGGTCAATTCTCACTGATTCCCCCATCCGTTTGAGTGACGGTAATTGGGCTAGAAGCAACTGTGAGAAGGGTTTGGCTTTTGCAAACCACCTAAAAAGTGTGTTTACACCCAATCCACCCTCTTCACAGTCCTCATTACCAACATTAACTTCTCAACCTTGCTCAATAACGCTCAAAATTAAAAAAAAGGACATATTCAAAACAATTTATAAAGATTTAAACCGAAAAAAATCACCTGGTCCAGATAAAATTACCGGTAAAATGATAAAAGAGCTACCTCCGGCTTCAGTAATTCATCTGATGCACATTTTCAATGCTATCCTTCGTATTAAACACTATCCCAAATGCTGGAAAACTTCAAAAATTATTATGATAGCAAAACCAGGAAAAGACCCTACAAAAGTTGCATCGTACAGACCTATCAGCCTCCTGCCTCTACTCTCTAAAGTATTCGAAAAGCTACTTGTCATGAATATAACTCCATTTATTAATCTCAACCAACTGATTCCTCAACATCAGTTTGGATTTAGAAAACAGCACGGCACAATAGAACAAGTCCACCGCATTGTAACTTTGATAAGGAACACTTTTGAAGAAAAAAAGTATTGCTCAGCTGTCTTTCTTGATATCACTCAAGCTTTCGATAAAGTATGGCACCATGGCCTTATTTACAAACTCAAACTATTACTGCCTGCAAATGTCTCCTCATTGCTTAGTAGCTACCTCACGAAAAGACAATTTCTCGTACATCACAAGGATTACACAACAAATCCATTGGATATTCACGCTGGCGTTCCTCAAGGAAGCGTTTTGGGTCCCTTACTGTATCTCTTATACACTTCAGATATGCCCAACAATAACTATACATTCATATCGACCTTTGCTGATGATACGGCAATATTGTGCTCTCGCTCTAACCCCATAGAAGCTACTAAACTCCTGCAGACTCATGTCGATTCTCTCGAAATCTGGCTAGCAAAATGGCGTATAAAAGTCAATGAATCAAAGAGCGTACATGTAACCTTCACGCCAAGGCTAGATACATGTCCCCCACTTAAAATTAATGGCCAATCAGTTCCACAATGTTCCTCAACAAAGTACTTGGGTATTCACCTCGACAGAAGGCTGACATGGAAAAATCACATAGAGGCAAAGAAAACTCAGATCAAGCTTAAAATGAATCAGTTATGGTGGCTGTTACACAAAAGATCAAAGTTGAATCTTGAATACAAAGTGCTATTATATAAAGCAATCCTGAAACCAATCTGGACTTATGGTATTCAGTTATGGGACACCGCATATCCCTCAAATAACGAAAAACTGCAGCGAATACAATCCAAGTGCCTGCGAATTATGGTAAACGCGCCTTGGTATATGAGGAACGTTAACATCAATCGAGATTTGTATGTACCCACAATTTATGAGGATAGTCCTGCAGAGCTACATTCAAATATTACACAACCATCCAAATCTCCTTGCTAGGCATTTGTTGCTGAGCAAGGGGCATCGTCGATTAAAGAGAAAAGACACACTGAATATGCTGTAAAATTGCTACATCTCGCGACTCACCAAATTGTGATGGAACGTAGGGGATATCACATAGTTTTATTTAGTTTGTAAGATTTGAATACTTATTGTTAGTTTCTTGTATTTAAGAAAGATTCAATAAAAAAAAATAAGCTAACAAAAAAAAAAAAAAAAAATTTTGCTAGCCAGATTTCGAGAGAATCGATATGAGTCTGCAGGAGTTTAGTAGCTTCTATGGGGTTAGAGCGAGAGCACAATATTGCCGTATCATCTGCAAAGGTCGATATAAATGTATAGTTATTTCTGGGCATATCTGTAGTGTATAAGAGATACAGTAAGGTGCCCAAAACGCTTCCTTGAGGAACGCCAGCGTGAATATCCAATGGATTTGTTGTGTAATCCTTGTGATGTACGAGAAATTGTCTTTTCGTGAGGTAGATACTAAGCAATGAGGAGACATTTGCAGGCAGTAATAGTTTGAGTTTGTAAATAAGGCCATCGTGCCATACTTTATCGAAAGCTTGAGTGATATCAAGAAAGACAGCTGAGCAATACTTTTTTTCTTCAAAAGTGTTCCTTATCAAAGTTACAATGCGGTGGACTTGTTCTATTGTGCCGTGCTGTTTTCTAAATCCAAACTGATGTTGAGGAATCAGTTGGTTGAGATTAATAAATGGAGTTATATTCATGACAAGTAGCTTTTCGAATACTTTAGAGAGTAGAGGCAGGAGGCTGATAGGTCTGTGCGATGCAACTTTTGTAGGGTCTTTTCCTGGTTTTGCTATCATAATAATTTTTGAAGTTTTCCAGCATTTGGGATAGTGTTTAATACGAAGGATAGCATTGAAAATGTGCATCAGATGAATTACTGAAGCCGGAGGTAGCTCTTTTATCATTTTACCGGTAATTTTATCTGGACCAGGTGATTTTTTTCGGTTTAAATCTTTATAAATTGTTTTGAATATGTCCTTTTTTTTAATTTTGAGCGTTATTGAGCAAGGTTGAGAAGTTAATATTGGTAATGAGGACTGTGAAGAGGGTGGATTGGGTGTAAACACACTTTTTAGGTGGTTTGCAAAAGCCAAACCCTTCTCACAGTTGCTTCTAGCCCAATTACCGTCACTCAAACGGATGGGGGAATCAGTGAGAATTGACCGATTTGATTTTTTTGCTGATTTCCACAAAGAGTAGTCTGACGCTTCACCAGGTGTTAATTTCGCTATGTGCTCTTCTAACTCTTTGTTGTTTTTATTTTTTAAGGCTTGCTTTAACTTTCGAGTGCAGTGCTGTAGCTGTGTTTTCAGATTCGGTGATCTGAATTCTTGCCATTGTCTTCGGAGTCTTCTTTTCTGTCTTACTAGCAATTCAATATCGGCTGGTGTGTATGGGCTATAGTTTGATTGCTTGCATACCTTTGTGCAGGTGGCTGAGCTGAGAGCTAATGAGAGCAGCTGGTTGAATTTTTCGAGTGCTGAGTCTACATCGTGTCCATTTCTTAATACAGTACTCAGAGGAAGATGGGAATTTATATGTTTCTTGAATTTTAACCAGTCTATTTTCTTTCTAACGCAATTGCCTTGGGGGCTTGGTGATTTTATAGATATTGCCGTGGGTGAGTGGTCAGATGATAGATCATAATTACACTCTGTGGAGATATTTTCCATCTGCAAACCTTTGGCGACTCCAAAGTCTATGAGATCGGGTATTTTCCTCTTGTCCGTCGGCCAATATGTCGGTTGACCATTTGAAATAACATCGTAGCCGTGGTTAGTGATGATTGAACATAGTCTTTTGCCTTTTGGAGTTATTAATCGGGAGCCCCAGTGAGTGTGTTTGGCGTTGAAATCGCCAGCAACCAAGAATTTGCTACCAAGAGTTGAGAAAAATTCTTTATATTGCTGTTCGGTAATACTGTATCTTGGGGGACAGTATATCGCAGATATTACTAGCTTAGAGATGTATTCTTTCTGACATATAGATGTTGCTTGCAAGTAGACGCTACTAAAATCTTCAAGAACATGATGTTTTATTCTGCTTTTTATCAATATGGCAGTTCCTCCGCGTGCCTTACCATGCGGATGATTTGTGGTGTACAGTTTGTAATATGGTATTTGGTAGCAATTTTTGTCAGTGAAATGGGTCTCAGATATCATCATTATGTCGATTTGGCTGGATTCAAGGAATTGAATTAGCTCCAAACGGTGCTGGCTTAAGCCGTTGGCGTTCCAGTGGCATATCTTGAGACAACTCATGGTCTGGATAGCAATGTTTGGAGTAACATCGATTGATTTTTCATCATTTCTTGCATCATTGTTTGCATTGAGTTCATGAATTGGTTCATATTCTGAATCAATGTTTGAAGCAAATGTTCAAGGGTACTTGGCTGTTGGGTGGGCAGTGAGTGTTTCTCCTCATTATTTACATTGCTTTGTTGGTGTGGGTTTTGTTTTAACACGCTAGCATATGAATTGGTTTGATTCTTGTTTGGGATTGCAGAGAAGAATTGTGTTGCATCAATATTTTGTCTCTTACTTGAGTTGGCTATCTGAGTTTGCTCAACTGGTTTTAGAGGTTGATTGCTAGCGGAGAAATTTAGCTTTAGGGTTGTATATACTGGGCAACCTCTATAATTTGCGGTGTGATTACCTCCACAATTGCTGCATTTTTTCATGCTAGCATCGCCTTTAGATTTTGGGCATATGTTTGATTTATGGAGATCTCCACAAATCACACAAACAGCTGGCAGGGTACAATATGTCTTAGTATGTCCATATTCTTGGCAGTTGCTGCACTGAGGAGGTCCAGTTCTCTTATGGGGTTCTTCGATTGTGATTTTGCGATGCAATAAATATCGAATTTTATATATGGGGTGTACTTCACCTTTTTTTAGGGGTTTTGTTTCAGGCTGAAGCTCAATACGATATAACGGTTAAGGTATATTGCTCTTGTTGAGAATGTTGAATACTGTTTTGGCTTGAAACCCTTCTTCCTGGAGGGCAAGTTTGATTTCGTTAATATCAACGTTGGGTTCGACGCCTTTGAGTACAACGATTAAGCCCTTACTACTTTTTAGCTGATATGTGTAGTAATTCTTTTTTACAGCATCAAATTCCGCTATTACTTTGCGATAATGAGTTTCGCTGTAGATTTGCACTTTTGTTTCCTCAATTTGGCCTTTACGAATAGGAACAACATGGAAATTCTTTGGTCCTATAAGACTTGTAATTCTAGAAATCAACTTATCTGAGTTGCGTTCTCTCAAGAAAATGGGTGGGGGTTTGAAATTTTTCTTGGAGATAATATTTTCGTCCTTTCATCACCTGAAAGCAGAGCATATCTATTTTCCGAACTAATAGGGACAGTGTTCTGTTTTTGAATTTTTGTTGAATTCATTTGTTTTGAATTTTGCGGACTTCTCTTTCGCTTTACTACAGTAATGTAGCGATCAATACCAGTTTGAACAGCAACTGGTTCTTTATTAGTCATCGCACTAGTTGCTTTAACTACTGGGTCATGCACTGTTGTAGCTGTTGGTGTTACAGCAGGTGAAGCACATTGTACACTCCACGGTATAGAGGGAGATAGTATATCACGATAGAACAAATTATTTTTTTTGTCTGTATTTATTGTTGTTGCAAAATTTGATGAATTTTTAATATGTGCAGGCAAAAGATTTGCACTGTTACTTTCACTTGTGCAGTGTGTATCAACTGTTTTATTTGATAATGCACTTATCGGGGGGGTTTGCGCGGGTGATTGCAAATTATTGTTTACACACACATTAACAGGCGATTGCCGTTGCCGGAGAGGAGAGCGCTGAACACTCATATTATAAACAAAATGTTTGCAAATTATATTATTATTTTATTTGTTTTTTTTTTTTTTTTTTTTCTAAAAATCAAAAGAAAGACGTCCACTCTTATTGGTGACTTTCGCGAAACGGCTAGCAAAATGGCGTATAAAAGTCAATGAATCAAAGAGCGTTCATGTAACCTTCACGCTAAGGCCAGATACATGTCCCCCACTTAAAATTAATGGCCAATCAGTTCCACAATGTTCCTCAACAAAGTACTTGGGTATTCACCTCGACAGAAGGCTGACATGGAAAAATCACATAGAGGCAAAGAAAACTCAGATCAAGCTTAAAATGAATCAGTTATGGTGGCTGTTACACAAAAGATCAAAGTTGAATCTTGAATACAAAGTGCTATTATATAAAGCAATCCTGAAACCAATCTGGACTTATGGTATTCAGTTATGGGACACCGCATATCCCTCAAATAACGAAAAACTGCAGCGAATACAATCCAAGTGCCTGCGAATTATGGTAAACGCGCCTTGGTATATGAGGAACGTTAACATCAATCGAGATTTGTATGTACCCACAATTTATGAGGATAGTCCTGCAGAGCTACATTCAAAAATTACACAACCATCCAAATCTCCTTGCTAGGCATTTGTTGCTGAATACAGGCCATCAACGACTAAAAAGAAATGACACATTGAATACGCTGTGTAATTGTTAAACCTCGCGACTCAACAAATTGTGATGGAACGTTGGGAATATCACATAATTTTAGTTAGTTTGTAAGATTTGTAAGGAATGCCACTTTGTTAGTTCGAATTGTCCTAGTTTTAGAAGGTCTGTCACTTCATGCTTAATTTGAGAATCAGCACCGCATATAAGGTCATCAACGTAGAAGGATGCTTTAACTGTTCTTGAACCTATTTCATATTGAGAAGCATGTCGATCAGCTAAATATATCAAGCTTCGCACAGCTAAATATTGCGCTGCAGCCATGCCGTAAGTTACTGTATTTAGCTGATAAGTGTGAATTTCAGTATCTGACGAATTCCTCCAAAGTATATATTAATACTTGCGATCTTTGGGAGCCATGAGTACCTGCCTGTACATTTTTGTGATGTCAGCCGTAAGAGCGAAGCGATCGAGACGAAAACGAAGCAGAGGTATTACCAAATCACTCTGAAGAATTGGTCCAACCATTTGAATCTCATTTAGAGATTTTTGTGAAGTGGTGCGACAGGAAGCGTCAAACACAACCCTCAATTTTGTTGTATTGT
The DNA here is from genome assembly GCA_963854835.1 of Megamerina dolium. Lineage (NCBI taxonomy): Eukaryota > Metazoa > Arthropoda > Insecta > Diptera > Megamerinidae > Megamerina > Megamerina dolium. Next base: position 13,404,280 of record OY978530.1, read on the forward strand.
TTGATGGCCTTAAAACGCTATGATGAGGAATGTAGTAGTGAGGCTCATTTAGGTTAGGGTTCTTTTTTAAGCTACATACTGCTCTTTGACCTCTGGAGAACGGGATAAACAACGTTCTTGTTCAACAAACCTTCTCAATGCCGTGTCATATGAATTTCCCAAGCATAGAGGATCATCTTTAAACGGCAAGCTAACCACGATCCTGCCATCGCGGTTTTGATAGACTGTTATAGTGTACAAACGCTCACAACTGTGTTGCTCACGAGTCCACACATCAACAGTGTTCGAAATTTCTTCGATTTTCCAGAAGCGTTCTAGTTTTTCGTCCAATGAGTCATCGCATGTTAGCAAGCATGAAGAGGTTTGCGCGCTAGGGTCTCTTTGAAATCGACCCGATACAACCCAACCTAATAGCCAATCTGGCCAACAGAAAGGAGGCTGAAAAAGCTTTATGTTCCTAGAAGTAAATCAACACTTTTCGATTTGTAGAATTCGTCATCAGCGAGATCAGTGTTCTTTGGAATATTCCAAGACGAGATGTCTATTTCTACCTCTGGTTGATAAGCAATGTGCAAAGTGACACAGAATGTTAAAGGAAGTTCAAACCAAGTAGTTCGTGATTTCATAGTGGTTGAAGTTTTATACTTGATGTTGGCTGGCGTATTTCCAATACTGTAAATAGCAATGTTGTGTTTCCCTCTGGGTAGTTGAAGCCTTTGAGAAAAATCATCAGGTGCGTCCAGTGAACAGCAGCAAACAATAAGAATAGAACAGCAGGAGCACAATCCAAGTGAGTTCACTAAACTAGTTTGCAGACAGGGTGCAATGCTAGCCTCAGCGTTGCAGCGTTCACTCGGAGATAACGTTTCACCGTCCAATTATCCAGAAGTTATAGGAGCACATCGAAAGTATTCATTTTACAATATGCGAATTATACGAAAGTCCGTCCGAACATGGGTACAATATGGAGCAGTTCATCTCAGTGGAGAACATCGTACATGTATCACTGCTGCAGGCTTTAAATAATAATACACCACCTGCTAATGCTTCAAATCCAACAGCAATTACAGCAACAGCCGTTTTACTGCCAAAGATAACGATTCCAAGGTTTGATGGCAGCTATTTAAAATGGCAGGAATTTTACGATCTGTACACCCAACTGGTCATAAATCAACCGCTTTCAAAGGTCCAAAAAATGTGGTATTCGAAAACGCAGTTGGTGGGGGAGGCTGCGAGTCTGATCAAATATTTTGCCTCTACAGGAGGAAATTTCGATGCAGCATAGAACATGCTTCTGGAACGATAAAACAACAAACGTCTTCATGTCAGCAAGCTTATAAATGAGCTAATTACAACACCCAGAATTGCGTCCGTCAATACCGTTAAAAGGATGCATGATATAACACAGGAATGTCTATTAGCATTACAAAATCTGAAAATAGACACCTCATCATGGGACCTGCTCCTGCTTCATCTATTACTCAAAAAACTTGATCGAGAGACACGTCTGCGTTATGAACAATCACTCTCGAAGCCAAGAGAATTACAATCAATTAAGGAATTTCTTCAGTTTCTGGAAAAACATTTTCAATCTTTGAAGGCAATGGGTGTCAAGGCAAAATCATCAAACTCAACTCCAAAGGTGTGCACTTCCGTCACATCCAAGAATCAAAGCACTGACGCCTGCAGTATGTGGAAAAAGGGAAACATACATTCTTTTCCTGCAATGAATACTTACAACAATCGCCATCAGCAGCACCTTCAGAAGTTACTTCTGCAAAAGGCCCAGCACCACGAAATATTACACCATCAATAGTGGAAGATGAAGCTACGTCATGGGCGTAGCTTCATCTTGATTTGCAACATTGCAAACCAAAACCGTACGTACTGCTCAGCACAGCCATGGTGACAGTGAAAGGTAATGGAACAGTAGTACAGTGTCGGGCTGTACTTGACTGAGGATCGCAGAACATTTTCGTCACCGAACGACCGGTCAAACGCCTTGGCATCGCCCCTAAATCATCATCAATGAAATTGGATCAAGCAATACCAATGTACACAATGTACACCATCGAGTCAACGTTGCTTTGCACTCTCGAATTAACAACTTAACAACACAATTGGAAGCAACCGTATTACCACATATTTATCTCCACAACTATCGTAAGAACTCAATATTGTGCTAGCAGATCCGGCATCCAGCGTTGCCACTGCCATAGTTTTTTTCAGACCAAAATCGTTTGCAACCGGCCAAATCATTTTCAAACTACAATATAGTTTTTTTCATTAATTTTATATATTTATATTAAATTTTTGGAGAACAAAAAATATTTGCATGTACTTTGTTTTGTACGTTATTAAAGCATAAAACAGCAAATTAATGTTAAAAAAAGCAGATGTTATACAGTGTTCATTTTTACAATACTAATGAGATCTTACTTAGGTTAGAATATCAAATAACTACATAAGTTATTCACATACAATGTAATTTAAGTCGTTAAAAGTGCATATTTTATATTAACTTAGTCTTCAATTACTGAGATCCCTATTGGCCAACCACACATAGTGAGGGTCATTTTTATTTACAAGTTCCTTGCATATCATTATGCTATTAATATTTTCTATTTTAAGTTTATTTCTTAATTTTTTTTTTATTAAAGAGAGCGTCTAATATTTGCGTTCTGCTGCTGCAGAGCTATGCGGTAGCGAAATGAGATTAAATACAAAATTGGCGAGATCGCCGAAACTATTTGCATTCATTCCATTTTTAATTGAGAGGACTTTTTCCCAAAATTGATATCCATGTCCCTGGAAAGATTAACCTTACTTAGCCTTAGTAAATTCCACTGTGTGGTTATTAGGAATTTGGATTTGGAAGCTTTAACATAAGAGGCAATATTGGTAAATCTTCTTTGGAAAGTATCTTGGCTGGAGTAGTTATTTGTAAAAGTTTTATATCTTTGCGTTTGAAATCAAACCTTGAATTAACTTGATTAAAAAACTCGATATAAAATTTTAAAATATTGGTTTTAATTTCGAATATTTCATGAGAATTTATGTTACTTTGCATAAACATTTCAGCTTTTGTTCCAATAAAAATCTTTGATATATCAATATTATTTGAATTTTTAAAATCGATACCAAACTGATACGAAACTGTAAATATTACAAGAAAGCTCTTATTAAATTAAAAATGCTTTGGTAACCTCCAACAAAGCAATAAAGCGATCCTGTATAACACGAGCGCTACCAACGTATCTGTCGTTTGGTCAACAATCAAAGAAAACTTTTTATTTTTTAATGCTAACAGTACCTTTTGGCTTCCCTGCTTAGCTTTGCAATCAACTATTTGCATTGATTTTGTTCTGCCACATTTGAGTAATTTGGCTATAGAAGAGTCTGGGCAGCATTCCGCCAATAAAGCCGGCAGGTAATCCATCAGCAACAATGGAAGGTTATGTGTAATAGCCTAGACAGACGGCAGCCTAATTCTGGATTACCGGCGCACTTAATCCGAATAAAATAATAACCTGACAGACGGATTAACTAAACGGCTGATTGCTGTGTTATTAGGTCTGTCGACTTACATTACTATCACTATCAATTTCTGTCATCTATCACTCTCGATATGAGAAAATCTACAAGAAGTACATGAACTGAAAACTATCAAAAACTTGTAAATTTACATTCACCGTTCATAATTGACAGCTGGATTTACTTGTTCGCCAACACTTTTCATGTTAAAAACTGTAAAAAATTGTTGAAAGATTTTTGTTAGCGAACATACCTAATATTTTGTAAAATGGATCGAGAAAAATTCACAATAGACAATTTTCAACAGTGTTGCCATCGCAAGTAGCCCTAATCCTCTTTTATTTTGAGAATTAACTCATAGAGTTTATGCGGATTAGCTGCAATTAATGCCCGGGTTAATTCGAATTAACTCGATAATCCAGAATTAGGCTGCCGTCTGTCTAGGCTATAATGTATTGTAACGAATATCGATACTTGGTTATTGATAACTAATTGTAAATGGTACGAATACTGGCAGCATCGTAACGAATGACAACAACAAGAAATAGGTGATGTCTAGAACCAGCCAACGAGAAAAAGAAAAGAATCTCGTCTACGATAAAGGAAAATTGTGAGTGTTGCCATAGAGTATAAACAGGGCCAGTTGTTGACAAATGAAATCAATTGAATCCCGAAAGCGATCGCGCAAAGATTGATACAGTATCAGAGGCAAAAGTTGCAAGTACATTAAAGATTTATTGTAAATAGAGTTGATTAAATAAATTGTTGCTGTATATAGATGTACAAAATATGTGTTGCAGTTATTATTGATAGAATCCAGTGATCGAACAAGGTTGATTCGAGTAGAATTAAGTGATCGCAAAATAAAAACGTAACAATCAGTGTTACAAGTGGGATTCCGTTAAGATGGTGAAAATTGAACAAAGAAAAGTGGACCAGCTTAAGAAGCTGTTGGTAGAGATGAATCTACCGTCATCAGGTGCAAAAGAGGAACTGCTGGTGAGGCTAAGGGTATTAATGTAGAAGAACATGAGTTCTTCGAGGAATCCGATATACATAAGTTGTGTACTCTGAGGAAGAGAGCAAGATAGATTCGATTAGCCAACACCTGGAATTTAAGAAAACCATCATGCAACAGCAGCAGCAGCAACTGCAAGGAATAAATGCGAAGTTACAATAAAATGCGTCTCGCTAATAAAATGCTATGGGAGAATTCAAGAAAATAACTGACTACAAGCTCCAAGAACATTCGCCTGAATTGCGTATACGCAATTCAGAAATTCAAGAAGATTCGTCTTGCCAAGAAAACGTAATGGTAGAATTCCAGAAAACTATTGACTCAAAGTTTAACAAAATTCCGTCCGTCAAGAAAACTCTTTGGGAGAATTCCAGAAATAAATCAACTACAAACTTCAAGAAATTTCTGGGATTATTAAGGAGAAAGTTGCAGAACTAAAAGAGCATGTAGATGAAATTTCTGGTGCCATTAATGACAAAGTCATGAAAACGCAAGTCATGGACACACTCCAGCGGAAATATGGAAATGAATACTAGAATCAATTGCATAGAGTGGAATTAATATCGCGAGTGCAACGGAGTAATGAGAGCCTTCAGGATTTCGCTTCCGAAATTTAGTGCTCATGTCATCTTGCGTTCTCCGGTAATTGAGAAGAATTCATCGGGAAAATAAGAGTAGAGTAATATCGAATTCTCCAGGAAGACAAAAGAAGGAGAATAAGGTGATAGCTATCGCTCCACTAACAGAAATCAATCATTAAACTAAATAAAGTCAGGTCAGTGTGGCGAGAACTGACTGCCCCATCACTCACATTTCACAACTACAGAGTGTGCCAAGCAGCTTGACTATTGATGGAAAACTGGACAATATTGAGTTCATGTTAACCCTGGATACTGGTGCATCGCATTCTATAATCAAAAGCAAGTTGGTGAAGAGGTTTGAACCTTTGATGGAAATAAACTTGCGTACGACAACGGGTGAGGATGCACTAATTCTGCGTAAGATAAAGAAACGAGTATCGATTGGAAATTGCACGTGGGAACATGAATTCATTATGGCCGACACCATCGATGACGTAATAATTGGTGTTGATTTTACGATTGACAAGGGATTTACGTTAGATTTAAATAAATCGATGCTAAGCTATGCAAATGTCGAGTTACCATTGAACGTATGTTACAAGCGTAGTGGAAACATCAAACGAATACTCGCATGTCAACGCCAAGAGGTTTCAGCAAAATCAGAAGCAATGATTTGGGCACAGATGAATGAGGATGATGGGACAGGCAAGTTGTGGGTAGTGGAAGCGGGTAAAGAAATAACTAATAAAAACATCATACTCTAGGTCGTTAGTCGAACCTAAAGAAATAAAATGGTACCGGTGCGAATGTTGAAATGGAAAAAATTGGTAGATTAACAACCATCCTGAAACATCACATTAACACCGGTGATTCTAGACCAATTCGTCAAGCACCACAACGAGTTTCATTGGCCAAGACAGATGAAGCCATTAAGCTGATTACCGATATGCAGAAAAAAGGTGTTATTGAACAATCAGCGAGTCCATGGAGATCACCAGTTGTACTGGTAAAGAAAAAGGATGGAAGTACTCGATTCAAAGAAGTATTTGAGCGTATAAAATCAGCAGGGCTTAAACTGAATCCGAAAAAGTATTCACTCTTCAGGGTAAAAGTTAAATATCTTGGTCACAAAGTAACAACAAAAGGGGTACATACGCACGAGGAGAAAGAAGTAGCAGTACAAGAATGGCCTATTCCGGCGAATGTTCACGAGTTAACAAGCTTCCTAGGATTGTGTGCCTACTATAGAGGATTTATTCCTGGATTTGCTAACATGACCAGCAGTCTGCATGAGCTAACAAGAAAGAACAAACCATTGTTGTTGGGCGAGGAACAGCAGAAAGCATTCGAACAGCTGAAAGAAAGACTCTGTTCAGCACCAGTATTAGCGTACAGATGCGAGTGGCTATGGAATAGGTGGTGTGCTCTCCCAGATCATAGATGGTAAAGAAAAAGTAATAGCATAAAATAGCGTAGCAGTGATGGGGCAGTCAGTTCTCGCCCCACTGACCTGACTTTATTTAGTTTAATGATTGATTTCTGTTAGTGGAGCGATAGCTGTCACCTTATTCTCCTTCTTTTGTCTTCCTGGAGAATTCGATATTACTCTACTCTTATTTTCTCGATGAATTCTTCTCAATTACCGGAGAACGCAAGATGACATGAGCACTAAATTTCGGAAGCGAAATCCTGAAGGCTTTCATTACTCCGTTGCACTCGCGATATTAATTCCACTCTATGCAATTGATTCTAGTATTCATTTCCATATTTCCGCTGGAGTGTGTCCATGACTTGCGTTTTCATGACTTTGTCATTAATGGCACCAGAAATTTCATCTACATGCTCTTTTAGTTCTGCAACTTTCTCCTTAATAATCCCAGAAATTTCTTGAAGTTTGTAGTTGATTTATTTCTGGAATTCTCCCAAAGAGTTTTCTTGACGGACGGAATTTTGTTAAACTTTGAGTCAATAGTTTTCTGGAATTCTACCATTACGTTTTCTTGGCAAGACGAATCTTCTTGAATTACTGAATTGCGTATACGCAATTCAGGCGAATGTTCTTGGAGCTTGTAGTCAGTTATTTTCTTGAATTCTCCCATAGCATTTTATTAGTGAGACGCATTTTATTGTAACTTCGCATTTATTCCTTGCAGTTGCTGCTGCTGCTGTTGCATGATGGTTTTCATAAATTCCAGGTGTTGGCTAATCGAATCTATCTTGCTCTCTTCCTCAGAGTACACAACTTATGTATATCGGCTTCCTCGAAGAACTCATGTTCTTCTACATTAATACCCTTAGCCTCACCAGCAGTTCCTCTTTTGCACCTGATGACGGTAGATTCATCTCTACCAACAGCTTCTTAAGCTGGTCCACTTTTCTTTGTTCAATTTTCACCATCTTAACGGAATCCCACTTGTAACACTGATTGTTACGTTTTTATTTTGCGATCACTTAATTCTACTCGAATCAACCTTGTTCGATCACTGGATTCTATCAATAATAACTGCAACACATATTTTGTACATCTATATACAGCAACAATTTATTTAATCAACTCTATTTACAATAAATCTTTAATGTACTTGCAACTTTTGCCTCTGATACTGTATCAATCTTTGCGCGATCGCTTTCGGGATTCAATTGATTTCATTTGTCAACAACTGGCCCTGTTTATACTCTATGGCAACACTCACAATTTTCCTTTATCGTAGACGAGATTCTTTTCTTTTTCTCGTTGGCTGGCTCTAGACATCACCTATTTCTTGTTGTTGTCATTCGTTACGATGCTGCCATTATTCGTACCATTTACAATTAGTTATCAATAACCAAGTATCGATATTCGTTACAATACATTATAGCCTAGACAGACGGCAGCCTAATTCCGGATTATCGAGTTAATTCGAATTAACTCGGGCATTAATTGCAGCTAATCCGCATAAACTCTATGAGTTAATTCTCAAAATAAAAGAGGATTAGGGCTACTTGCGATGGCAACACTGTTGAAAATTGTCTATTGTGAATTTTTCTCCATCCATTTTACAAGCCATTAGGTGTGTTCGCTCATAAAAAATCTTTCAACAATTGTTTACAGTTTTTAACATGAAAAGTGTTGGCGAACAAGTAAATCCAGCTGTCAATTATGAACGGTGAATGTCAATATTTTGTAAAATGGATGGAGAAAAATTCACAATAGACAATTTTCAGCAGTGTTGCCATCGCAAATTGCCCTAATCCTCTTTTATTTTGAGAATTAACTCATAGAGTTTATGCGGATTAGCTGCAGTTAATGCCCGAGTTAATTCGAATTAACTCGGTAATCCGGAATTAGGCTGCCGTCTGTCTAGGCTATAATAAAACACCAATCAGCTGTTTAGTTAATCCGCAATACTGCCGTCTGTCAGGTTAATATTTTATTCGGATTAAGTGCGCCGGTAATCCGGATTAACGCTGTCGTCTGTCTACTGTTAGTGGAGCGATAGCTGTCACCTTATTCTCCTTCTTTTGTCTTCCTGGAGAATTCGATATTACTCTACTCTTATTTTCTCGATGAATTCTTCTCAATTACCGGAGAACGCAAGATGACATGAGCACTAAATTTCGGAAGCGAAATCCTGAAGGCTTTCATTACTCCGTTGCACTCGCGATATTAATTCCACTCTATGCAATTGATTCTAGTATTCATTTCCATATTTCCGCTGGAGTGTGTCCATGACTTGCGTTTTCATGACTTTGTCATTAATGGCACCAGAAATTTCATCTACATGCTCTTTTAGTTCTGCAACTTTCTCCTTAATAATCCCAGAAATTTCTTGAAGTTTGTAGTTGATTTATTTCTGGAATTCTCCCAAAGAGTTTTCTTGACGGACGGAATTTTGTTAAACTTTGAGTCAATAGTTTTCTGGAATTCTACCATTACGTTTTCTTGGCAAGACGAATCTTCTTGAATTACTGAATTGCGTATACGCAATTCAGGCGAATGTTCTTGGAGCTTGTAGTCAGTTATTTTCTTGAATTCTTATTTTCTTATTTATTGTAACTTCGCATTTATTCCTTGCAGTTGCTGCTGCTGCTGTTGCATGATGGTTTTCATAAATTCCAGGTGTTGGCTAATCGAATCTATCTTGCTCTCTTCCTCAGAGTACACAACTTATGTATATCGGCTTCCTCGAAGAACTCATGTTCTTCTACATTAATACCCTTAGCCTCACCAGCAGTTCCTCTTTTGCACCTGATGACGGTAGATTCATCTCTACCAACAGCTTCTTAAGCTGGTCCACTTTTCTTTGTTCAATTTTCACCATCTTAACGGAATCCCACTTGTAACACTGATTGTTACGTTTTTATTTTGCGATCACTTAATTCTACTCGAATCAACCTTGTTCGATCACTGGATTCTATCAATAATAACTGCAACACATATTTTGTACATCTATATACAGCAACAATTTATTTAATCAACTCTATTTACAATAAATCTTTAATGTACTTGCAACTTTTGCCTCTGATACTGTATCAATCTTTGCGCGATCGCTTTCGGGATTCAATTGATTTCATTTGTCAACAACTGGCCCTGTTTATACTCTATGGCAACACTCACAATTTTCCTTTATCGTAGACGAGATTCTTTTCTTTTTCTCGTTGGCTGGCTCTAGACATCACCTATTTCTTGTTGTTGTCATTCGTTACGATGCTGCCATTATTCGTACCATTTACAATTAGTTATCAATAACCAAGTATCGATATTCGTTACAATACATTATAGCCTAGACAGACGGCAGCCTAATTCCGGATTATCGAGTTAATTCGAATTAACTCGGGCATTAATTGCAGCTAATCCGCATAATCTCTATGAGTTAATTCTCAAAATAAAAGAGGATTAGGGCTACTTGCGATGGCAACACTGTTGAAAATTGTCTATTGTGAATTTTTCTCCATCCATTTTACAAGCCATTAGGTGTGTTCGCTCATAAAAAATCTTTCAACAATTGTTTACAGTTTTTAACATGAAAAGTGTTGGCGAACAAGTAAATCCAGCTGTCAATTATGAACGGTGAATGTCAATATTTTGTAAAATGGATGGAGAAAAATTCACAATAGACAATTTTCAGCAGTGTTGCCATCGCAAATTGCCCTAATCCTCTTTTATTTTGAGAATTAACTCATAGAGTTTATGCGGATTAGTTGCAGTTAATGCCCGAGTTAATTCGAATTAACTCGGTAATCCGGAATTAGGCTGCCGTCTGTCTAGGCTATAATAAAACACCAATCAGCTGTTTAGTTAATCCGCAATACTGCCGTCTGTCAGGTTAATATTTTATTCGGATTAAGTGCGCCGGTAATCCGGATTAACGCTGTCGTCTGTCTAGGCTATAATACAAAACATAACAAGCGCAAACTCAGTGTCTCTGGATTTCTTTTGTAGGTTTTTGTTTTGCTCGAGGTTGTAAAATTTCTCCATAGTGAATTGTTTTTTTTAGACTCGTAATTTTGCATATGGACGACGGTTTTCTCATGCTCTTTCAGATTGCCATAATGACTTTTTAACTGCTTCGAACAAGCAAAACAAAATGCAGCTCCTTCTTTTTCTCTCAACCAATCGAATGATTTCAACCATTCTGGTCTGACTTTTCTGTTCGCATTTTGTAGTTTGCAGTTTGCATCACTATAAAAAGGAACAGTATCATAAAACTATCATTTTTTAAAATAAGACATGTTTTTTACGTGCACGAAGCACCGTTATTATTATTTTCTTCAATGTCTATTCCCTGGACGTTTATTGCAATTATATTATTACACAAAAAAGTTGTATGCAGCTTATTCAAAATGTGCGCCTTTGGATGAAGTTGGGATTTTTGACGTTTGCTTTTCACTTTTCTTTTTTCTTTATTATGTATTCACTCTTATGAAAACAGGGACCATGCAATCACACAAAGTGTTGCACAATAGCACATTAATCAAAAACTAGAAATTTTAATATAGTGAAAAATGGAAATTATAACAAAATCCTACCAAAATCAAACTTGGCCGACCAACTGATCAATGTAAAACAAAACCACCACATTTGGTTGAACACAACCAAATTTGTTCTAGGAATTTGTACAAAGATGACCAAGCGAACCATTAGCTCCGATTTGGCCAGGCTTTTCGATCCACTTGGAATAGTAGCACCATTAATAGTTTTGGCACAAATATTCATCGAAGACTTTAGGCAGCTAAAAATGACGATGAATAATTACCAGCAGACCTACAGGAAAAATGGACAACATTTCGCAATAATTTGGAATGCCTGAATAACATGGAGTTTTCACGGCACATATTTGACGGACAAATCCAATCGAAAATTCAGAATCATGCCTTCGCTGATGCCTCGGAAAAGACATATGGTGCTGCGGTCTACTTCAAGTCGTGTTAGAGGGTGGACAAGTAATTGTAAAGCTGATGTGTGTGAAATCACTAGTAGCACCTTTAAAACGGCAAACGTTGCATCGCCTGGAACTCTGTGCAGCAGTATTAATTGCTCAACTGGCGACAAAAGTCAATGCAGATCTAAAAATAAGTGGTGTACCTACATACTTATGGACCGACTCGCAAATTGTGCTGGCATAGATAAATTCGTGATCACCATCATTTCAAACATTTGTGGCCAATCGGATAGCCATAATTCAAGACCTGACCACAGTTTAACAATAGCGGCAT
>OY978530.1:13421108-13428608 GCA_963854835.1 Megamerina dolium
GTGATTAGAGATTCAAGTACAATCAAACTAAAGCCACCAACATTTGACGGAAGCACGCCATTCAACATCTTCAAGCTTCAATTCGAGACAACCGCTTCGAAGAATCAATGGGATGATAGCGACAAGACTGCTGCTTTAATAGTGGCATTAAGAGGTAATGCTTCCGACGTGTTACAGATGATTCCAGAGAAAGATCGTGGTAGCTATCAGTCACTGATGGACACACTCCAGCGAAAATATGGAAATCAATACAAGAGTCAATTACATCGAGTTGAATTGAGATCGCGAGTGCATCGGAGTAACGAGAGCCTTCAGGAATTCTCTTCCGATATTGAGCGCTTATGTCATCTAGCGTTCTCCGGTAATTCGGAAGAGTTCGCCGAAAAAATCAAAATAGAGGCATTCATAGATGGCATACGTGATGGAGAGACAAAGCGTGCCCTAGTCATGTCACCAAGGAATACTTATGCCGAAACATTCAGTAGTGCCTTGACGTTTGAAGCCGCCAGTTTAATGTGTCGACCAATGCCACGGGTACGCCAACTAGAAACAGAAACAGCAGATCTGGTTGAAGCAGTGTGTCAGGCATTCAAATCTGTAGTGCAGCCTGAAGGAAGAACAACAGGTCGACGCGAAAACAAATTTACTGGTAAGTGCTTTATTTGCGACAAACCAGGACACATGGCGCGTGACTGCCGTCTACGACGAAAGCGATCAAGATCCAATTCTCCAGGAAGACAAAAGAAGGAGAATAAGGGGGATAGCGATCGCTCCACTAACACCAGTCCATCGTTAAACTAAATCGAGTCAGTTCAGCGGGGCGTGAACTGACTCCAGCAGTGGGTTGCCCCATCATTCACATTTCACAACTACAGCGTGTGCCAAGCAGCTTGACTATTGATGGAAAATTGGACAATATGGAATTCATGTTAACCCTGGATACTGGTGCATCACATTCGATAATTAAGAGCGATTTGGTAAAGAGGCTTGAGCCTTTAATGGGAATAAAATTGCGTACAGCAACAGGTGAGGATGCACAAATTCTGGGCAAGATAAAGAAACGAGTATCTATTGGAAATTGCACATGGGAACATGAATTCAATGTGGCCGACATCATCGATGACGTAATAATTGGTGTTGATTTTATGATTGACAACGGATTTACGTTAGATTTAAATCAACGGATACTACGTTATGCAAATGTCGAATTACCATTGAACATCGGTTACAAGCGGAGTGGAAACATCAAACGAGTACTGGCATGTCAACGCCAAGAAGTTCCAGCAAAATCAGAAGCGGTGATTTGGGCACAGATAAATGTGGATGATGGGACAGGCAAGTTGTGGTTAGTGGAAGCAGATAAAGAAATACAAAATAAAAACATCATACTTGGTAGGACGTTAGTAGAACCTAAAGAAAATGGAATAGTACCGGTGTGAATATTAAATCCAACTAATACATCTACAGTTGTGAAGAAAGGAATGGTGATTGGTCATTGCCAGGAAGTTACTGCAGTAGTAGACTGCGAAAATGGTTCGTCGATAAAAAGTGGAAGATCAAGAACTGTCAGAGCGGAAATAAAAGCACAGATGGAAGAATGGGCAGGTGTGCTTACCAACCAGCAAAAAGAAAAGGCTTTACAACTATTGGAGAAGTACAGTTCAATCTTTTCTTCAAATGGAAAAACTGGAGGACGAACAACCATCGTGAAGCATTACATTGACACCGGTGATTCTAGACCAATTCGTCAAACACCACGACGAGTTCCATTGGCCAAAAGAGACGAAGCCATTAAGCTGATTACCGATATGCAGAAACAAGGTGTTATTGAACCATCAGCGAGTCCATGGAGTTCACCAGTTGTGCTGGTAAAGAAGAAGGATGGAAGTACTCGATTCTGTGTTGATTACAGAAAGCTGAATGATATTACGAAAAAAGACAGCTATCCACTGCCAAGAATCGATGACACTCTGGACACACTATCTGGTGCGAAGTGGTTCTCAACTCTTGATTTGCAAAGTGGCTACTGGCAAGTGGAACTTGATAAGGAGGACAAAGAGAACACAGCTTTCAGTATTGGCGATGGTCTATGGCAATTTACAGTCATGCCATTTGGTTTATGCAATGCGCCAGCTACTTTCGAACGTTTGATGGAGCGTGTACTCAGAGGACTACACTGGAAAACGTGTTTGGTGTACCTCGATGACATTATCGTGATGGGAAAAGATTTTAACGACCACTTGGAAAAGTTGAAAGAAGTATTTGAGCGTATACAATCAGCAGGGCTTAAACTGAATATGAAAAAGTGTTCACTCTTCAGGCGAGAAGTTAAATATCTTGGTCATAAAGTAACAACAGAAGGGGTACATACCGACGAGGAGAAAGTAGCAGCAGTACAGGAATGGCCTATTCCGTCGAATCTTCACGAGTTAAGGAGCTTCCTAGGCTTGTGCACCTACTATAGACGATTTGTTCCTGGATTTGCAAATATCGCCAGCAGTCTGCATGAGTTAACAAGAAAGAACAAACCATTTGTATGGGGCGAAGACCAACAGAAAGCATTCGAACAACTGAAAGAAAGACTCTGCTCAGCACCAGTATTAACGTATCCAGTACCTGGACAAAAGTTTGTGTTGGACACAGATGCAAGTGGCTATGGAATAGGTGATGTGCTCTCTCAGATCATAGATGGACAAGAAAAAGTAATAGCATACTACAGTAAAATCCTGTCGAAGCCAGAAAGAAACTACTGTGTCACTCGAAGAGAGGTGCTCGCAATACTGGAATGTGTAAAGTATTTCCATAAATACTTGTACGGCCAGTCATTTCATCTAAGAACTGACCACTCAGCGCTAAGGTGGTTATTACAATTTAAAAACCCAGAAGGACAATTGGCGCGCTGGATTGAAAGGCTGCAGAGTTATGATTTTACCATCGAACATCGTAAAGGAGGACATCACGGCAACGCGGATGCTCTATCTCGTCGTCCTTGCAAAATGGAATGTAAGCATTGTTCTCGAGTGGAGAGCAAGGAGCACATTGTCGACATACGACTTACGAATATATTGCCGGAGGAGTCATGGACCACCGAACGAGTGCAAGAAGATCAGAGGAACGACCCAGATCTCGTAAAGATTATGGAATACAAGTAGCACGGCATACGTGCAGATTGGCAAGAAATTGCTAATGAGAGTCCAATAGCAAAGGCATACTGGGCGCAGTGGCAAAGCCTGCACTTACGAGACGGATTTTTATTCAGAGCATGGGAAAGTGAGGATGGAAAAATCACTAATGATCTTCTAGTGGTACCCAAGGCGAGAATAAATGAAGTGATAGCTGAGTATCACAATGCCTCCAGTGGAGGGCATTTGGGAATCACCAAAACCGTCGAGAAAATAAAGAAACGATTTTATTGGGTTGGATGTCATGACCATGTCGCTGATTGGATTCGGAAGTATAAGCAATGTGCAATGGCCAAAGGTCCCACTAAGAAAAGTCGAGGTAAGATGCACCAATACACCGTGGGTGCTCCATGTGAGCGAATTGCTATGGACATAGCTGGACCATTTCCAATAAGCAACGCAGGAAACAAGTATGTTCTGGTGGTTATAGATTACTTCAGTAAATGGCCTGAAGTATACCCCATTCCAAATCAAGAAGCTAGCACAGTTGCGGATGTATTCGTCAACCAATGGATTACTCGTTTATTACTTTTTGTTTTATCTCATTATCTCCTCTACCTGTAGTTGCTATCGGTGAGTAAACCTCTACCGGCAACTCTGACACAGATGGAGTGTTGCACTCATCCGGGTTATTTACCCGAACAGCCGGCGACTTTTCAGCCTCAAGTCGACTGGTTTGTTCTTTACTCGGCCGTTTTACTGGCGAGTACATTACTTTAGGTCTTCGTGTGAAAACCTCCTCTTTAGTATTTTCACTATTATTGTTGTTGTTTATTTTATTTGCTTCCATGCTTAAAGGGCCCCAACTCGAAGTCGTTATCTCTGCTCGTAGTGTAGTCACCTTAAGATCCCATGGGTCCCTTTGCAAGCAGTGAGGTCCATGCGAGAGCTGACACAAGCCTTCATGAGAACTTGCATACAAAACTAGATCAGTGCTAGTCAGGAATATTACATCTGAGCCTACACGACCAATTTAATGGTGACGAACATTGAGCGTTCTTCGAGGCCTGCCATGGTTTTAGCGGGGCGGAGGCAATTGTGGCATTAGCCCGAAAGCCATTTCTGCAGGGTACCACCCCTGCATACTGAGGTAACAGAATACCACAATTACCAGCTCAAAACTACCATATTATATTCATTGTTTCCAGTACACCTTAATTAAGACCTTACTGGTCTCGGTCTTAATGCCAATGGCCGAAAATAATTACACGTTACATGTGCCAACGCATATACTCACGCTGGCACAACAAGAGATATATTTACTATATATGAATCCATGCGCTAATCCACATAAATGTAAATCTACACACGTATACATGAACACACACAAGCACTTACATACACATAGCCATCCGCACCCATGTCTATATATACACTCGTGGGGACTCATAATTGTGCCCACGCCCATCTACACCCATGAGGTCTCTGATATACCTCGGCATATACATACAGGCATTCACACACAAATGCAAACACCCACATGCCCACATACATACATACATGCATTTGTAACCATACCTACTCATATCCATAGGCATGCCCATATACACATCTATGTCTACACACATACCTTTACCCCATGCATACCACCATATACCTTTCTACAACATCTTACATGGTACACCCTTGCACACACCACTGAAGATATACAGTGGCTCCCAGCTTATTTCGTACAGTGACAGTTTAAAAATTGCTGCAGTCGTAATTCCTAATATAGCAATAATTTGAACAAAATATAAATGCCATTTTTGAAAGGAAGGTTTGTTTTTTATTTTCCAAAATTTACTTTTTCAAAATTTTAGTGTTTGACACTATAAAAAAATAAAATAAGAAAAAAATAGGAAAATTCATGTCACAGCTTATTTCGTACAGTCTCTTTAAGTTCAAACTAAAAACAAAGTAAGTTGATTTTAATATTTAGTATGACATCCCTTAGCGTTAATGACAGCCTGGAGTCTACTTGGCATTGAATCCACCAATTTTTGAGTGATGTCTGGTGTGATTTTTTTCCATTCCTCCATCAGTACCTTCTTTAGGTCTTGCTTATTAGAAATCTTGTGTGTTCTTATTTTATTGTCCAAAATAGACTAACGATTTTCAATCACATTCATGTCAGGTGACTGTGGTGGTGGAGACATCAAGTGTGAGCAGTTCAAATAAGCCAAGATTGCACAATCCCAGATTTATGTTTTGGGTCATTATCTTGGTAATACCGAAATTCTTCCCGCAAACCCAGTTTGTCTGCACTTTGAAGTAAATTGTTTTTCAGAATCTCGAGGTACTTCATTTTGTCCATTGTTCCCTCAATAAAAACCAATTCACCTACTCCGGCTGCTGACATACAGGCCCAAACCATCACGCTACCGCCACCATGCTTCACTGTGGGCTTAAGGTTCTCCTTGTTTAGCTCGGTATTAGCTTTACGCCAAACATATGACATTCCGTCCGAGCCAAAAATATTAAACTTAGACTCATCCGCGAAAATAACGGTATTCCAGAACGCAGGAGTATTAATAATATGCTCTTTGGCGAAGTCAAGTCGGCGTTGTATATTCATTTTCGAAATGAATGGTTTCTTTCGGGCTACTCGACCGTTCAAGTCATGATTGCGCAGCACACGTCGGACAGTTTCAGCACTGGATGATTTTCCTATTTCACGCTGAACCTCTGCAGCCAACTTCGGAGCGGATAACTTTGGATTTTTCTTAATTTTTCGTACAATATAACGCTCGTCTGATGCGTTGAAAATCTTATTAGGTGCTTCTCTGCCCTTGTTCTCCAACCGATTTTCGCGAACGAAGCGTTGAATGATGTATTGGACAGTTGAGGCACTTAAATTTGTCATTTCAGCAATTTTTTGCACACTCTGACCTTTCCTAAAATGGTTAATTACCAGTTTACGCTGTTCCATCGTTGTACGATGACCCATAAAGCTAAATGTTTAATTTACAGCACTTTAACTATTTAAAATAATAATAATAAAAATTGTTATAATAGTTAAAAAGGTCCAAAAACTCATACAATTCAAAAAAACTTTGTAACTGCGCGGCAGAATGAAACTTACCTACATTGAAGTTTGTGTACGAAATAAGATGTGAGCTGAAAATCAGCTGATCAATAGTTTTTCTCTCTTGCATAACAAAAAGAAAAATTTTTGGGGTTCCCCGTTTTCTTATTAGGTTTACTAAACACATACACAGACATCTACATTCAAAACTTATCGATAAGTTTTTTAGTTTCGATGTTACAGCCATGTACATAAAAATATATACACTGTACGAAATAAGCTGTGAGCCACTGTATTCCTTCATATTCATGCATTTCTATGCTCAAGCTCGAAAAATGTAAATACATACGCCCACGATCGTGTCTACAAAATATAACTTCTCACACACATATACACTTACATACACACACACACACATATTTGTGCATTTCTGCATATGCACGCATTCTACGCATTCAAATACATATCGCTATGTACTCCACATATATATACTACTCATACACATATACCATCTTACATGTGTAAGATCAATTGAATTTGTCAAGAGATAAAAATAACATGTTTTATTTCAGTTTTAATTTAAATTAAATCGATTAATGTTTAAATATTCCTAATTTATATATAAAATCCCTACAAAGTGTAAGAGCAGTTGTGGGGATTTTCCCAAGTACTGGCTGGCAACACCACCAAGTAAACTCAACTATGTAAGTCTCCAATTTCTTAATAGGTGTGTGTCTACACTAATTATTTTTAATTAATTTATATTTACGTCACAGTAGTTGGTAATATACCAACTAAAAAATTGATAAAACAAAATATTGTACCAACAATGTAAAAAGGAAAAGAACAGCACATTCAGCTATTTTCCTATTAACCACTTTTTCTTCACAAATCAATATTGTATTTGATACACTTATCTTTAAATTCAGAATTCATTATGATATGAGCAGGATTCTTCTACTCGCACGACCTCTCAGTCCTACAGGACATCCGATCCAATGCATGCGACTCCTAATATCTTTCCACTTCCCAATATGTCATGCAAAAAACAGCGGAGCGCTCACTGACCACGTCAACACACAACACCACACACCACACACTATCCCACACAC
Source organism: Megamerina dolium (assembly GCA_963854835.1). NCBI lineage: Eukaryota > Metazoa > Arthropoda > Insecta > Diptera > Megamerinidae > Megamerina > Megamerina dolium. The sequence continues at coordinate 13,428,410 of OY978530.1, forward strand.
CACACACTATCGTGTGTGTGTGTGTGTGTGCATAAATATTTATATAGATATAAAAATGTGTGTGTATATTTATACACACATAAATATTTATATACATATATATATATATATATATATATATATATATATATATATACATACATACATACATACATATATATATATATATATATATATATATATATATATATATACATAC
>OY978530.1:13436108-13521108 GCA_963854835.1 Megamerina dolium
AATGTGTCGACCAGTGCCACGTGTACGCCAACTAGAAACAGAAACATCAGATCTGGTTGAAGCAGTGTGTCAGGCAGTTAAGTCAGTAGTGAAGCCTGAAGGAAGAACAACAGGTAGACGCGAAAACAAATTTACTGGTAAGTGTTTCATTTGCGACAAACCAGGACACATGGCACGTGACTGCCGTCTACGACGAAAGCGATCAAGATCCAATTCTCCAGGAAGACAAAAGAAGGAGAATAAGGTGGATACCGATCGCTCCACTAACACCAGTCCATCGTTAAACTAAATCGAGTCAGTTCAGCGGGGCGTGAACTGACTCCAGCAGTGGGTTGCCCCATCATTCACATTTCACAACTACAGCGTGTGCCAAGCAGCTTGACTATTGATGGAAAATTGGACAATATGGAATTCATGTTAACCCTGGACACTGGTGCATCACATTCTATAATCAAGAGCGATTTGGAAAGAGGTTTGAGCCTTTAATGGGAATAAAATTGCGTACAGCAACGGGTGAGGATGCACAAATTCTGGGTAAGATAAAGAAACGAGTATCTATTGGAAATTACATGTGGGAACATGAATTCATTGTGGCTGACATAATCGATGACGTAGTAATTGGTGTTGATTTTATGATTGACAACGGATTTACGTTAGATTTAAATCAACGGATACTGCGCTATGCAAATGTCGAACTACCATTGAACATCGGTTACAGGCGTAGTGGCAACATTAAACAAGTACAACTGCTGAACCTAAAGAAAATGGAATAGTACCTGTGCGGATATTAAATCCAACTAATACATCTACAGTTGTGAAGAAAGGAATTGTGATTGTTCATTGCCAGGAAGTTACTGCCGTAGTAGACTGCGAAAAGGGTTCGTCGATAAAAAGTAGAAGATCAGGAACTGATAGAGCGGAATTAAAAGAGCAGATGGAAGAATGGGCAGGTGTGCTTACCACCCAGCAAAAATAAGAGGCTCTACTACATTGGAGAAGTATAGTTCAATCTTTTCTTCAAATGGAAAAACTGGAGGACGGACAACCATTGTGAAGCTTTACATTGACACCGGTGATTCTAGACCAATTCGACAAGCACCACGACGAGTTCCATTGGCCAAAAGAGACGAAGCCATTAAGCTGATTTCCGATATGTAGAAACAAGTTGTTATTGAACCATCAGCGAGTCCATAAAGTTCACCAGTTGTGCTGGTAAAGAAGAAGGATGGAAGTACTCGATTCTGTGTGGATTACAGAAAGCTAAATGATATTACGAAAAAAGACAGCTATCCACTGCCAAGAATCGATGACACTCTGGACACACTATCTGGTGCGAAGTGGTTCTCAACTCTTGATTTGCAAAGTGGCTACTGGCAAGTAGAACTTGTTAAGGAAGACAAAGAGAAAACAGCTTTCAGTATTGGCGATGGTCTATGGCAATTTACAGTCATGCCATTTGGTTTATGCAATGAGCCAGCTACTTTCGAACGTTTGATGGAGCGTGTACTCAGAGGACTACACTGGAAAACGTGTTTGGTGTACCTCGATGACATTATCGTGATGGGAAAAGATTTTAACGACCACTTGGAAAAGTTGAAAGAAGTATTTGAGCGTATACAATCAGCAGGGCTTAAACTGAATATGAAAAAGTGTTCACTCTTCAGGCGAGAAGTTAAATATCTTGGTCATAAAGTAACAACAGAAGGGGTACATACCGACGAGGAGAAAGTAGCAGCAGTACAAGAATGGCCTATTCCGTCGAATCTTCACGAGTTAAGGAGCTTCCTAAGCTTATGCACCTACTATAGACGATTTGTTCCTGGATTTGTATGGGGCGAAGACCAACAGAAAGCATTCGAACAACTGAAAGTAAGACTCTGTTCAGCACCAGTATTAGCGTATCCAGTACCTGGACAAAAGTTTTTGTTGGACACAGATGCGAGTGGCTATGGAATAGGTGGTGTGCTCTCTCAGATCATAGATAGGCAAGAAAAAGTAATAGCATACTACAGTAAAGTCCTTTCGAAGCCAGAAAAAAACTACTGTGTCACTCGAAGAGAGTTGCTCGCAATACTGGAATGTGTAAAGTATTTCCATAAATACTTGTACGGCCAATCATTTCATCTAAGAACTGACCACGCAGCGCTAAGGTGGTTATTGCAATTTAAAAACCCAGAAGGTCAATTGGCGCGCTGGATTGAAAGGCTGCAGAGTTATGATTTTACCATCGAACATCGTAAAGGAGGACATCACGGCAACGCGGATGCTCTATCTCGTAGTCCTTGCAAAATGGAATGTAAGCATTGTTCTCGAGTGGAGAGCAAGGAGCACATTGTCGACATACGACTTACGAATATATTGCCGGAGGAGTCATGGACCACAGAACGAGTGCAAGAAGATCAGAGGAACGACCCAGATCTCGTAAAGATTATGGAATACAAGGAGCAGCGCATACGTCCAGATTGGCAAGAAATGGCTAATGAGAGTCCAATAGCAAAGGCATACTGGGCGCAGTGGCAAAGCCTGCACTTACGAGACGGATGTTTATTCAGAGCATGGGAAAGTGAAGATGGAAAAATCACTAATGATCTTCTCGTGGTACCCAAGGCAAGAATAAATGAAGTGATAGCAGATTATCACAATGCCTCCAGTGGAGGGCATTTGGGAATCACCAAAACCGTCGAGAAAATAAAGAAACGATTCTATTGGGTTGGATGTCATGACCATGTCGCTGATTGGATTCGGAAGTGTAAGCAATGTGCAATGGCCAAAGGTCCCACTAAGAAAAGTCGAGGTAAGATGCACCAATACACCGTGGGTGCTCCATGTGAGCGAATTGCTGTGGACATAGCTGGACCATTTCCAATAAGCAACGCAGGAAACAAGTATGTTCTGGTGGTTATAGATTACTTCAGTAAATGGCCTGAAGAAACCAAGAAGCTAGTACAGTTGTGGATGTATTCGTCAACTGGATTACTCCTTTTGGTGTACCGATGGAATTACACTCAGACCAAGGTCGAAATTTCGAATCAGTTGTATTCCAAGAGGTATGCCCTATGCTGGGTATATAAAAAACTCGTACAACACCTTTGCATCCACAATCTGATGGCATGGAAGAACGATTTAACTGTACCTTGGAGGAATATTTGAGAAAAGTCGTAGATATCAAAGATACCAAAGAGACTGGGATGTACATATACCAATGTTCCTCATGGCATATCGATGCGCACAACATGATACGACGGCTACTACACCGGCAATGGCAATTTTTGGAAGCGAGTTAAGACTGCCAGCTGATTTAAAATTTGGAGTTGTAACACCAACGAGATCAACTGAAGGTAATTATACTAGCGAAAAGCGGGAACAGTTGGATGAAGTACATCAGTTAATCAGAGAGCGGTCGCAGATGATAAGCGATAAGATGAAGGCCAGGTATGACTTGAAAGCAAATTCAAAAGGGTTCTATGAAGGAGAGCTTGTAATGCTTCATAATCCACAACGAAAGAAAGGCCTGTCCCCTAAACTGTAGACTCATTGGGAAGGACCATATGAGATTATAGCAAAGATAAATGACGTAGTGTATCGTATTCAACGTGCCTGGAATAAAAGAGCAAAGTTTAAAGTAGTGCACTTGGAGCGACTTGCGCCATATCGAGGGGAAGTATAAAAACTTGTTCGGGACGAACAAGGTTAAGAGGAGGGCAGTGTAACGAGTATCGATAGTTGGTTACTCATCACTATTGTGACTGACACTATTGGCAGCATCGACATGAATGTCAACAAGAAATAAGCGATAACCAGAACAAGCCAAGAGAAAGGAAGAGAAGAATCTCGATAAAGGAAGATTCTGGGGTGTTGCCAACAGAGTATAAATAGAGCCAGTGTTGAGAAGTGACAATCAATCTAATTCCGAACGTGATTGCGAAAACATTGATACAGAGGCAAAAGTTGCACTAACCAATAACCACCGATTTCAAAGGGCGTGGGGGGCTTTGAACTATATTCTTACACTAAATCTACTTTTAAAGAATGGTATTGAAGGTTTTCCAGTAATGCTACAAACCACCCTGCCCTTCTTTGAAATGATATCAATTTTTATGTTAATTACATTAAATTTATTTAAACTATTATCTATTTGTTCTTTAAACTATTATTTATTTCGAGCACCCACGCATTTTGAAATATTACCATATTGTTTCTGTTAATTTTTTTACACTTATAATAAATATTATTTTCTACTTTTTATTTCTATTTGCTATGTGTACTCGTTGGCTTGACCTTGTAAGGAGTAAATCTAGATGGACTTAACATTATCGAATAATAAATTTTATTACTTCGTCAAGTCTTTAAACATGGCAATCATAGTCATACTGTGGGAATAAGGGAATCAAGACATACCAAAAACGTAGTAGGCCTTGTGCACATATATATTGCAAAGGAATTCTGAGCACTTCTCTCACAGCACATATGCACATACTTACATATATATTTACAACGATGTAACTGTGCGTTAGTTGTTTCTATTTCATCACAATTCACTTTCGCATCCAAAATCCATAGAAAAGGGAAAAAGAATAAAAAATAATATAGTACATATTTGTCTCGCGGGAAGAAAAGAGCAAAACAATGCAAATAAGAATTACATATATACGAGCATGTATGTATATTTGTTGTTTGTTGTTTCCTTCTCTCTTCATCTTCCCACTTAATAGGCTAGACAGACTGCGGCGTTAATCCGGATTAATGGCGCACTTAATTCGAGTAAAATATTAGCCTGACAGGCGGCAGTATTACGGATTAACTAAACGACTGATTGCTGTTTTATTAGGTCTGCTCACTTACATTATTATCACTATCAATTTCTGTCATCTGTCACTCTCGATATGAGAAAATGTACAAGAAGTACGTGAACTGAAAACTATCAGAAACTTGTAAATTGACATTCGCAGTTCGTAATTGACAGTTGGATTTATTTGTTCGCAAACGCTTTTTATGTCGAAAACTGTTAACAATTGTTGAAAGTTTTTTATAAGCAAACACGCGTATTGTTTTGTATGTTTAATCGAGAAAAATTCACAATAGAAATTTTTCAGCAGTGTTGACATCGAAAATTGCCCTAATCCTCTTTAATTTTGAGAATTAACTCGTGGAGTTAATGCGGATTAGCTACTGTTAATGCCCGAGTTAATTCGAATTAACTCTTTAATCCGGGATAACGCTGCCGTCTGTCTAGGCTATAAGCAATGCTGCAGTCAATATGAACATTTTAGTATCTTCTGACACAAATATTTCAGTAACGAATAGACTAATTTTAAATTTGATAATGTTATAGCCTAGACAGACGGCAGCCTAATTCCAGATTACCGAGTTGATTCGAATTAACTCGGGAATTAACTGCAGCTAATCCGCATAAACTCTATGAGTTAATTCTCAAAATAAAAGAGGATTAGGGCAATTTGCGATGGCAACACTGCTGAAAATTGTCTATTGTGAATTTTTCTCCATCCATTTTACAAAATATTGACATTCACCGTTCATAATTGACAGCTTGTTGAAAGATTTTTTATGAGCGAACACACCTAAGCTCATAAAAAATCTTTCAACAATTTTTTACAGTTTTTAACATGAAAAGTGTTGGCGAACAAGTAAATCCAGCTGTCAATTATGAACGGGGAATGTAAATTTACAAGTTTTTGATAGTTTTCAGTTCACGTACTTCTTGTAGATTTTCTCATATCGAGAGTGATAGATGACAGAAATTGATAGTGATAGTAATGTAAGTGGACTGACCTAATAAAACAGCAATCATCCGTTTAGTTAATCCGCAATACTGCCGTCTGTCAGGTTATTATTTTATTCGGATTAAGTGCGCCGGTAATCCGGAATAGGCTGCCGTCTGTCTAGGCTATTAGGCTAATGTACTCATCAAGCTCTTTCTTGATCTGTACTTCAGCTTTGTTGCTATCGTAGTTTAGTCAGGCTAAGAAGTACCATACATACAGGTGAAGCTAATAAAAGCGTGTTAATAAACATATAAAATATATTCTCTGGTACAAAATAAATGAAACCTGTAAACTTTTTTCAACTATTTATATTTATTAGACTTTTCTCATTTCATTTTTCTCGGATCTGTTCTAGAAATGCTGTTTTGCACTAATCGCTCTCCTTCTCTTTCTCTCTCTCTCTGTCGTATTCCTATTATACAGGATTAAGTGGTTCACGTTCAGATATTGAACATCGACGCGAAACATTTGGTTCTAATGTTATACCACCGAAACCACCAAAAACTTTTCTAACACTAGTTTGGGAGGCGTTACAAGATGTTACGCTTATTATATTAGAAGTAGCTGCATTAGTATCACTTGGTCTGTCGTTTTATAAGCCTGCCGATGAAGATGCACGTAAGTATTGTTCCTAAAAATCGAGACGTGTTAGCTTACATAATTTAGATAATATGATTTAATATTTTTGTTGTAGCTGTTCTTCAAGAAGAGGATGATCATCATGGTTGGATTGAGGGTTTGGCCATTCTAATATCCGTAATTGTTGTTGTGTTCGTTACGGCATTTAATGATTATTCGAAAGAACGACAATTTCGTGGTCTTCAAAATCGTATCGAGGGTGAACATAAATTTTCCGTTATACGCGGTGGTGAGGTTTGTCAGATATCAGTCGGCGATATTGTTGTAGGTGATATAGCTCAAATTAAATACGGCGATTTACTGCCAGCTGACGGTTGCCTCATACAGAGTAATGATTTAAAGGTATAATAGGATTTCTTGTAATTAATTTTCAATATTCTATTAGTAAGATATTCTATCTTTTATACTTCCACGGTCTAGGTTGATGAATCATCGCTAACTGGAGAATCGGATCATGTGAAGAAAGGTGTTGATGTCGACCCTATGGTTCTATCTGGTACACATGTAATGGAGGGTAGTGGTAAAATGATTGTCACCGCAGTTGGTGTCAATTCACAAGCAGGTATAATATTCACATTATTAGGGGCTGCTGTTGATGAACAAGAGGCTGTGATTAAAAAGATGAAAAAGGGTAAGCATTACTTTAAGATTACTATATTAATAGTATTAATGTTTGTTATCATTAATATTATGACTTATTACGTTGATGATATAATCGTTATTTCACCAAACCCCTTTGCTTATGCGATACTTATATACGATTAGTACATGTAGAAGTTGTTTTTAACCTATCTTTTTCGTTCTCAAAATAAAATAAAATGGATAAAATTGATAAAGATACAATGGGAATGGAAATTACAAAAATTACAGCATTAAGTAATTCCGATGTTGATAGTTATTTGAGGGACAGTTTGAATTATGTACATTTATACATTATGTAATGGTTTTCCTTCCCAATGCTGGGAAAGTAGGTGATGAGACAGATATAGACTTTAGACCTATTAATTCTAAACATAGAGGAGAAGATTATGGATATAGATAGACAAATGGATAACGTCAGGTCTACATAAGGTTATTGAAACCGCTGAGAATGTAATACAGTACAAACAATATTCATTGGCAGCCGTCTTAGACTTTAATAACGTCAGTACAAAAGCCGTACAAATCTTACCAGGGTTGGATTTAGAGAGTGTCAGAGTTTGGATAATAGTAATGCTAAAATCAACGTTAATCCATTCAGAGCTAGGTAGTAGAAGGTGTGATATAATTACTATTATGGTTCCTAGTCATTGGCAAAATTCCTAGTACACTAGACAAAACAGGAGTGAAGGTAGTAGCTTATGCGGACGATGTTGATGGCTGATTTTCCGAACATAATAGGCGATATTATTCATAGGGCCTTGGGTAAAATTTTCATTTAACCACAATATGTGGAGTCGGTGTTTAAATCAGGTAAGACATAACTAATCCTTTTCACCGTAACGACCATAAATCCAACCATACGTACATGACTATAGAGGCTCTGAATGTATTATACCAGAACCATAAGAGTGTTTTAGCTTAAATTGTCACGAGGCCGAATGGAAACGAAATAGCTTGTTGATCGAATATTACATCCCTATATTTAGAGACTTATGTATTATCTAAAACTTGCTACTGGGTAGATTATCCAGGGCAACGATAACTCTATTTATACGTTTATGCGCTTACTTAATAGAGCTACGGATTTCCATCCACGGTGACATCATTCTCATATGAGTTCCCGCTCAAAGCAACACTAGTCCCTTCGGCCAAGCTTCTCGTCTAGTACTGTTGTGCGTGCTAAATTTTGGTTCGACTTATATTAGCTGATTCCGAACTCTTGTGGCGTCACTTTTTCCGAGCTTTGTCATAGAGCTCGGGATATCGACAGTTGTTATACTGCCCTTCTCTTAACCTGGTTCGTCCGGAATAAGTTTTTATACTTCTTCCTGATATGGCGCAACTCGCTCCAAATTCACTAATTTAAATTTTGCTTTGTTATACCAGGCACGTTAAATACGATACACCACGTCATTTATCTTTGCTATAATCTTATATGGTCCTTCCCAATGGGTCTGTAGTTTACGGGACAGGCCTTTCTTTCGTTGTGGATTATGAAGCATTACAAGTCATACCTGGCCTTCATATTATCGCTTAACATCTGAGATCGCTCTCTGATGAACTGATGTATATCATCCAAGTGTTTCCACTTTTCGCTAGTGTGATTATCTTCGGTTGACCACGTTGGTGTTGCGACTCCAAGTTCCAGGGTTAACATGAATTCCATATTGTCCCGTTTTCCTTCGATAGTCAAGCTGCTTGGCACACGCTGTAATTGTAAGATGTCACTGATGGGGCAACCCACTGTAGATGTCACTTCACGCCCTCTATCTCGAGTTAGTTTATCGATTGATTTATGTTAGTGGAACGATCCTGTCCACCTTATTCTCCTTCTTTCTTCTTACTGGAGAATTCGATTTTGATCGCTTTCGTAGTCACGCGTCATATGTCCTGGTTTGTCGCAAATTAAACACTTACCAGTAAATTTGCTTTCGCGTCGTCCTGTTGTTTTTGCTTCAGGCTGCACTACTGCCTTGAATGATTGACACATTGCTTCAACCAGATCTGATGATTCTGCTTCTAGGTGGCATACTCGTGGCATTGGTCGACACATCAAACTGGCGGATTCATACGTCAAGGCACAATTAACTGTTTCGGCATATGTACTTCATATGTATCATGATGAATGCCTCTGTTTTTATTTTCTGGATGAATTCTTTGGAATTACCTGAAAACACTAGATGACGTAAATACTCAATATCGGAAGCGAATTCTTGAAGGCTCTCATTACTTCGTTGCAATCGCGATCTTAATTCCACTTTATGCAACTGACTCTTATATTCATTTCCATATTTGCTCTGGAATGTGTCCATCAGTGATTAATAGCTAAAACGATCTTTCTCTGCAATCAGCTGCAAGATTTCTGACTCATTACCTTTTAATGCCACTATTAAATCAGCGGTCTTGCCACTATCGTCCATGAAGCTTGAAGGTGTGGAATGGTGTAGTTCCATCAAATGTTGGTGGATTTAGTTTAATTGTGCTTGATTCTCTAGTCACTGATGCATTTGGTCCGTCTATTTTTAGTGGATTGAACTCGTTCTCTAATATCTTGAACTTATCTTCCTAGTCGTCGACGTGTTCCTATATTCCAACTCATCCACGTGTTCTTTCAGATCTGTGACTTTGTTATTAATGGAACCATAAATTTCCCGAAGTCTGAGTTCAATTCGTTTTTGTAGATTTTCGAGGACGTGATTTTGACGAGCCGAACTTTCCTGAATTTCTATATGCAATTCAATAATAACGTCATAATAACTAATTTTTTAATTGGTGTTATGTCACCTCTATCACTTTCGGAATCGAATTGAGTTCATTTGTCAACAACTGGTCCTATTTATACTCTGTGGCAACACTCGAGAATTTTGTTTTTATTGCGGTCGACTTTCTTCTTTTTCTTTCTCGTTGGCTGGTTTGGTTATCGCCTATTTCTATTTGTTGACATTCGTTTCTATCCCACCACTATTCGTTCCATTCACAATTAGTGATGAATAATCAACCATCGATGCTCGTTGCTGTATATATACTGCTGTGATAAAAAGTTATGGTGAATTTTGAAATAAAACACAAATTGCATATTCATGTAAATTGATTTTGTCACCTTCAAAGTACTCCCCTTCTAATTCATTATAATTTTCCCAATGAATTTGCCAGTCATCGAAATATTTCTGGTAATCGATTTTCGGTAAGGCCTTCAAAGAAGCCAGCGAATTCTCTTAAATGACTTCAATTGGCTCAAAACGATGTTCACGTAGTGATAATTTAAGTTGATGTCATAGAAAAAAGTCACAGGGAGCCATATCAGGTGAATACGGAGCTTGTGGAAAATCAACGGTTTCTTTGTAATCGATTATTACGATTTTTACGAATTGATACGATTGAATTTCAATATGTGGAAAGCAGATAATAGGAAAATAGTAAGTTTTCTCTCAGGTCACTATTACTTGAAGTACCATCTCACCAAATTACACATACTTAACGACATGGAGTGCCGGCTCTGTCTAGAGGACGATGAAACCACAGAACACTTATTGTGTAACTGTATTGCGTTGGCAAAAACAAGGGTGAGCTTATTTCATCGTGATTATTTGGATCGGGAAGTAATAAAAAATCTCTCTACTAGGGACATTCTAATCTTCATCTGCAAGGGTGTCAGTTACTTCCTTTCTTTAGACTAGGAACATCTAGGTAGATAAGGACCTGATGACATAAATTGCAACTAAACCAATAGGGTATAGTAGATAGTACAATTGTGATAAAGTGGATCACAAAAATTTAAATGCAGTGTGACACAAAAGATCTACTAAGTCGCAGTGTTGGCCTTTGGGCAATCTACAACAGAAAATTATTATTATTAGGGTTAATACTACTAATGAAATTTAATGTTTCAAAACTTTTTTACAGTGCATCATTTTTAGAAAATCAAAAAATAATTATTTAAAATGATCTTTAATACTCCGCTATTTTCACACTACTATATACATACATAGACTTAAAAAATATATATATGTGTGTGCCTGTGTGTGTGTTTTTTTTTTATATTCGAAGGGGGAATCTTTATTAGATACCGTCAACCATAGACGGCATGTACGATTCATACTGTCCGCTAAAGGTACACCTCTCTTCCATTACTGTTGTGCGTGTTAAATTTTGGACAGTATTAGAAAGGACCTACTTATATTAGCCGGTTCCGAACGGCAGAACCCTTGCGACATTACTTTTTCTGAGCTTTGTCACAGAGTTTTAAACCCCCACTCCGGCGCTTGTTCTTCTCAAAGAATATTCGAATCTCTACTCTTCTCTATCTCCTTACAAACGCGTCTTTCTTGCTCTCTTTTCTTGCGCCTAAAAGACGTCTCTCTGCACTGTGCATGTCTCCGTACCGCTCCTTAACAGCTCGTGTAGCACCTGCACGCAGGGATTTTCTGTAGGCGGCATCTTTCTCTACGGTGGAGTCGCGTCACTTCAGATCATGCATCATTTCTCAGACGCCGGTAGAAACCGATTACCTTCTCGGCAGTAGTAGTCATGGAGAGGGATATAGTGCACCATCCACATGTATCAGTTCTTGTCGGGGTGTTCTGCATAAGGAAATCCGATAGTCGAGTGATAAAAACATTTGCTATTTCGAACATACTGATGCCAAGCTTTCTCTGTGTGGGACTTCGTTGTTTGGAAGGATTGTACATTATATAATATATTTTAAATGCGTATTTTAATAAAGTTTTTTCCGTTGTTTGCATTCAAGGCGTTGTCCATCGATGTTTTTTATAAGAACAATAAGGATAGTCATCATATTATTAAATTGTGATAGAATCATTTTAATTATTTGCTTTAATTTATTGAATTCATTTGCTTTCACGTTGTCGGTTTCTGTGACGATTTGGGCGTATTTTTGGTTTGTATCGATGTGTTTTGCGGACTATATTTTTGAACTGAAACTGGTTCAGGAAACCTTATTTTTATTTTATTTTATTTTTGTTTTTTTGGTTCCCGATTGTAAAATGTTGGGCATGTCCACAACTTCATGTCTAAGTTAAATTAGTTCGGCTGTGTTCATTGAATAATGCATGCCTCTTAAAAAGACTCGAAATTTTTGGGTATATATGTAAAATATTCTGCCTTTTTTTCATTCTGTACTTTTATTATTTTGATATGTTGTGTTTTGATTTCATTATTTTGCAACGCTTTTATTTCATATTTCCAGTTTTCTGAAGCATTTATTGCTTTCGTGAGGGTATCTTGTTGTTGTACCTGTTTAATGAAAATTGGAAGTGGTTCTTGTAGTATTTCTTTAGTTTGTGTTTCTTCATCCTTTTCTGTATTGTTCAGCAAACATGATTGATTGATTTGAATTTAGCCAATAGTTAATTAGTGTATTCTGTTGGTGTTGATGATTTTGCTCTTTGGTTTTGTTTTGATCTTTTTGCTTGAATGATGATGATCGATTTCACTTTGTTGTTGGTTAATTTTATATTATTAGTAACTGTTTCAATCAAATTTGTTTTAGTGTGAAGGTGTGCTGAGTTTATATCATAGCATTTATTTTGTGCTTATGTTGTATGTGTTCCAACTACTGTTTTTTGATGTACTATAGAACTGGTTGCTTTTTGCAGGTGTGGTGAGCTTTTATTTATGCTTGAAGTTGGACTTACTTTTATGGTCGTGATTGGAGGAGCTGTTTATGTATAGTTTGTTGTTGTGGTTGTTGACGAAATAGTTAGGGTTATTGAATAGAGCACGAAGGGCTCTTTGGCTTAGTTTCGCTTCTAGTACTGTTGTGTTAAATTTTAGACGGTATTAGAAGGGACCTACTTATATTAATCGGTTCCGAATGGCACCACTTTTTATGAGCTTTGTCACAGAGTTCTCCTAGAAGCTTTTTCATGCAAATTGTTACTGCAGGAAGAATTGCCAATTGCTTGCCAAAGGAATCTCCGGAGGTATAGACAAATTCAGGCGACGCCGGCCAGGAATATATTCCTGGCCGGCGTCGCCTGAATTTTCGATTTAATGATATCCGTCCGTCCGTTTGTCCGTCAGTCCATCTGGTTGGTTCGTACGATAACTTGAGCAATTATTTAGCTATTTTGACGAAAAAACTTGAGTAACCTATGATCCAAGCGTACGGAGTCGATTGATATTGGGCATGGTCGGTCAACTGCCACGACCACACCGAGCGTTGAAAGCTACTAACCTCGGAATTTTCAAAATTTTGCTATAACTTATTTAATATATCATCTGGGACAACAATATTCGGCACGTAAAATTATGTCATACTGCTACATAGTCCTGTCGAAAAAAGGCGTGCTATATATATATATATATATATATATATATATATATATATATATATATATGTATATATATATATGTATATATATATATATATGTATATATATATATATATATATATATATATATATACACATATATATATATATACATATATATATATATATATATATATATATATATATATTCATATATACCAGGTGGTGTTTTCGCAAGGTAACGTGTCTAACTGCCTCAACCGGGTGGGGCTAGCGCAATCCTTGTTGAACTCATCGCAAGCCAACTCACTGGCTGTCATGTAGTTTGATCTGAGCGCTATGTGATGATACCTTTATTTGGTAATGGGGGGTAGTCATATAGCTTGCTCTGCTTACTTTACATGGAGGGCCCCATTATTATTAATGGGGGCCCTCCATGTGGCGACCACCGGGCAAGGTCTTCCTGGCACCCGCTGGGAGGCGGCTGAAGTGAGTGGCGAAAATCTCCTCGGTTAGAGGTTGTGCGTTGGGTTTGGGACCCGCCACATAAAAAACCCCCCCAATGAAAGAAACAGATATGCCTCGGATAAGGACTACCGCTTTTGTTGATGACCCCCGCAAACGAAAAAAGGACAATGATTAACGGATTTGCACCTGGAATGTCCGGTCCCTTTATAGGGAGGGTGCCTCTATCCAGCTGGTTGATGTCCTCGAAAAATACAGAGCTGACATCACCGCTCTCCAGGAAATTCGATGGACGGGACAGGGCTGCTCCAAAAGAGCGTCCTGTGACATTTACTACAGTTGCCATGCTGAAAGGCACGAATTAGGATGTGGATTTTTGGTCAGCAAGAGACTACGACATCTTTTCTCACAGTTCACGCCTGTGAACGAACGGCTGGCCACAATCCGCATCAAGGAAAAATTTTTCAACATCAGCCTTATATGTGCCCACGCTCCGACGGATGAGAAGGACAATGTGACCAAAGAGAGCTTCTTGCAGCGCCTCGAAGAAGCTTATGACCGCTGCCCCCGCCACGATATCAAAATCGTGCTTGGCGACTTGAATGCCAGGGTGGGCAAGGAAGGTACCGTTGGTCCAACTGTCGGAAAATTCAGCCTCCACCAGAACACCTCCGATAACGGAATGAGGCTGATCGTCTTCGCCGCAGCACGAAACCTGGTAATTGGTGGTACCAGATTCCAGCATCTCGACATCCACAAAGCGACATGACTGTATCCAGATCAACGTACAAGAAACCAAATTGATCATGGGGTGATTGACGGAAGGCATGCTTCCAGTGTGATGGACGTAAAATCGATCCGTGGTGCCAACATCGACTCGGATCACTACCGTGTTGGAGCTAAGGTGCGCACACGCTTACGTGTCGCAAATAACAAGAGAAGTCCCACACAGAGAAAGCTCGACGTCAGTAAGCTGCGATCACCAGAGACAGCGCATGCATTTTCCACTCGACTATCGGATCTGCTTATGCAGAACACTCCCCCACTTGATGATACATGCGCACGGTGGACACATATATCCCACTCCATGACTACTGCTGCCGAGGAGGTAATCGGTTACTACCGGCCTCTGAGGAATGAGTGGTATGATCAGGAGTGTCGCGACGCTACCGTAGAGAAAGACGCAGCCTACAGAAAAATCCTGCGTGCAGGCGCAACGCGAGCTGTTAAGGAGCGGTACAGACAGAAAAGGAGTGCAGAGAGACGTCTTTTCAGGCGCAAGAAGAGGGAGTTGGAAAGACGCGAGTGTGAGGAGATAGAGATGTGTCCCGACAAGAATGAGACTCGAAAGATCAAGCGTCTGAGTGGCGGTTTAAATCCCGGAGCCTCTTCTTGTCGTGATGGAAATGGGAATCTGGTTACAGATGTCCAGAGTGTACTGAGCCTATGGAGGGAACACTTCTCCACGTTACTCAACGGCGATGCTACGAACAATTCCGCCAGTAGAGGAAATTACCCGATAACCTCAATTACAGATGATGGTGTTGATGTTCCACCACCCGACTATGACGCATGCACCAGCTCATAAGCAGAATATGGTCGGATGAGAGCATGCCTGAAGATTGGAGGCTCAGTGTTCTCCGTGGAATCTACCGTGGAATAAGTCTCCTGAGCATCGCATACAAGGTTCTATCGAGCGTACTGTGTGAAAGGTTGAAGCCTATGCTCAGCAACCTGATTGGACCTTATCAGTGTGGCTTCAGACCTGGTAAATCCACCATCGACCAGATTTTCACATTGCGCCAAATCCTGGAGAAGACCCAAGAAAAACAGATCGACACACACCACCTATTTGTTGATTATAAAGCCGATTCGACAGTCCGGTAAGGGATTACCTCTACGCAACAATGTCTGAGTTCGGTATTCCTGCAAAGCTCATTCGACTTTGTAGAATGACACTGCATAACCTCCGTTGTGCAGTGAAAATTGGGAAGGACCTCTCTGCACCGTTTAATACCGAACGGGGTTTCAGACAAGGTGATTCGTTATCGTGCGACTTTTTCAAGCTTATTATGGAGAAAATAATACGAGCTGCTGATCTACGACACAATGGCACTATCTTCAACAAAAGTGTCAAGCTGTTAGCGTATGCCGACGATATTAACATAATCGGCATGAACACGCGAGCAGTCAGTGCAGCATTCTCAGAGTTGGAAAGAGAGTCGCGTCGGATGGGTCTCACGGTGAACGAAGGCAAGACGAAGTATCTAGTGTCAACAAACAAAGAGTCCCGGCGTCTTGGACAGCACGTCACTGTTGACAACTACGCTTTTGAAGTCGTAAGGGACTTTGTCTATCTTGGAACCAGCATTAACAGCAGTAATGACGTCAGCTTGGAGATCATGCGTAGGATAACTCTTGCTAACAGGTGTTACTTTGGGCTGAGTAAGCAATTGAGAAGTCGAGCCCTCTCTCGAAGAACGAAAACTACATTCTACAAGTCTCTCATCCTGCCTGTAGTAACTTATGGTGCTGAAGCCTAACAATTTCCACCTAGGATGAGCGAATGCTTGGAGTTTTCGAGAGGAAAGTCCTACGCAAGATCTTTAAACCTATTTGCGTTGGTGGCGAGTACCGAATAAGGTACAACCATGAAGCTGCACGAGCTGTATACCGATATTGATATAGTAAAGCGCATCAAAATCCAGCGGCTGCGCTGGCTAGGTTATATCGAGCGAATGGAAGAACACGCTCCAGCTAAGAAGGTGTTATATTCGGAACCCGCTGGAGGACGACGCAGAGGAGGAAGACCAAACCTCCGGTGGAAAGACCAAGTACTGGAGAACCTGACGGCGCTTGGAATTTCTAACTGGCGACAGCTAGCGAAGAACAGAGATGGCTGGCGAAGCATGTTATTTTCGGCCTAAATCGATATTCGGTTGTTATGGCCACATAAGTAAGTAAGTAATTACTGATGTATACAGATAGTGAATGTAAGAATAATTATTATAGACCCCAGTCCGAAACACAATCCATGATTTACATTTTGATTCGTTTTTTTAATGGATTTGGTCTTGGCAAGCGACTTGGCAGCAAATTGTTAATATATGGTCTAGTTTTGTGCCGGAAAAAGAGCATATGCGGAAAGCTCTACTTTTTTGCTTCAATTTGAAGAAATCTGCTGCTGATTCGCATCGAATGCTTGTGGAGACAGTGCGCTATCAGAAACCACTTGCAAAGACTGGTTTCGTCGCTTCAAAGAAGGTTATTTTGACTTGAGTGACAAGAAGCGTGAAAATAGACCCAGAAAAGTTGAGGACCATGATTTGCAGGCTCATTTGGATGAGGACGACACCCAATCGCAAAAAATGATTGCAGAACAGTTAGATATTACTCAACAACAAGCCATTTCCATACGTTTACGAGCCATGGGGATGGTTCAAAAATTTGGAAAATGGGTTCCCCATGAATTGAACGATAGGCAGATGGAACGACGCCAAAACACATGCGAAATCTTGCTTGGTAGACAAAAAAGAAAGTCGTTCCTGCATCTTGTGCTGACTTGCGATGAAAAGTGGATGTACTTTGAGAATCCTAAACGAAAAAATCGTGGGTCGATCCCGGCCATCTAGCAACTTCTTCTCCAAGACCAAATCTCTTTGGACGCAAGACGATGCTGTGCGTTTGGTGGGTTCAGCAGGGTGTCATCTACTACGAGCTGTTGAAACCTGGTGAAACTGTCAATGCGCCGTGCTTTGGGTGAAAAAAGGCCTGGTTATGAACAAAGACATGAGAAGCTGATTTTTCTCCACGACAACGCCCCATCGCACACGTCGATTCGTATGAAGACGTCGGAAAATGGCTTGACGAGTGGTTTGCTTCGAAATATGAGGAATTCTTTTGGCATGGTATACACAAATTGCCTGAGAGATGGGAAAAATGTATAGCTAGTAAGGGCAAATACTTTGAATAAATTAATTTTTGGCTTTCTATGAAAATAAATGTTTTTTTTACCGAAAAACAGCAGATTTAAGCTTGTACACCTGGTGTAATGAAAATTGAAAATTTAATTTTGTGGGACACCCTGGCTTATGAGAGTATCTACTCCGCCAAGAAAGTGAATGATAAAATAGAACTCGGACAGTTTTAATGCTACATCTTAATTGTTGTACTTAGTGTTTCTTTCTTGGAGGAGGTTTTCAAGTTTAGATTTTAACTATATTAGTCAGCTCGTTTAATCTTTTATTAGTCATTTTATTGAATACGATATATTTAGTGTTATTTGGTGACAAGTCGTTTAGTTTTCCTTCAATAATGTTTAGATCATTGAAATCCAGTGATCGTTGCTTAATTCCCTGTTTTTTACTTAGGTTTTCTTTATCCTTTTTTAACTTTGCTCAATAATTTCTGTGCTCTTTGCTATTTGTCAATATCGATTATGTGCATTAACCTGAATATACCCGTCCATATTTGAGCCTGATTATTGTTACCAACGTGTTCAACACATAATGGCTTTATGGCCCGAAATTTGGTGGATAGTGCGATAATATTTAATTACGAGTTCTGTTTTTGTGTAGAGTTGGTCCCCTTTCTGTCAGAACTGTAACTTTCTGAAAGTTTTGTCCCTAATCTCGTATTTTACTTCATCAAAACAATTTGGCCTTGTAGATAAAGTTGAATATTCAATGTTTTTTCGCTGCTTTCGCGTTAATATTACTAAATTATCACGCCTAGTTTTTATATATCATCTGGTGTAAATGTAGCATTTCTTCCAAAGTGCGATTTATCTAATATTTTCCTTGTTACCGAATGGATATTTTTGTCTGTTCGTTTTATAAAGATCAGTCATTACTTGTCCCTTCTGTTAAATATATACCTATGTGAATTGTATGTCCTGCAAACGTTAGTAAAGGTATTTTTCCTACTTTGGCTAGATAGGTTGGTGTTCGTATTACCTTACGTTGTACAATGTGCTATTAATCTTTTTATCTTGCTAAACATACCCGGAAAGTAATGTGTTCTTCTAAAATTTTCATTTTATTTTCTAGCTCGTTTCTATGAGTGAGTTTCTAAATAGTTTCTAAAATTGTATTGGCCTTGCTTGAGAAATTTTTGGTTTTTAAACATATTAATGAAACTTCTACACACGGAATTAAATCATGCAAAGAACTTTCGTCACTGTGGATTGTGGGTGTGACTGAATGAATATTCTTGATAAGGCGTCTGTTAATATATTCTTCATCGCTTCATCTTGCTATTTGTATTTCTTGAACTTAGTGCCTAGGTGACAGGTTGATGACCGGTGTATATTTTTATTTTTTCTTAACTATATAAATAATTTCTGAGAGAATTTAAGGGCAATATGATGACCAACACCTCCTTTTCATTTGTCGCATAATTTTTTCCAGATTTATTCATAGTTCTAGAAATAAACGATTGGTTTATTATCTCGAGATAATACGACACGTTAAATCTTTTGAAAAATAAGGGCGAAAAAGATATTTTTTTTTAAATTGATATTGTTGAATGCATCTATTGCCTCGTTGTTTTATGTAATTAAGTTCAAATTTTTTGGAACATTTCTACAATAGTTTCGTTAGCAATCTGCGCTGAGTCTTTAATAAATTGTTTATAGTACCCATATATGCCCAAAAATAATCACAGTTCTTTAAAATTTTTGGGTATTGGAAAATTTTTAGCTGTTGCTACTACTTTTACGTTTCTACTCCTTTTTTAATCACACTTATCTAATTGTATTTTTATATTAGATTCTTCTAATATTTTAAATACTAAATGTAAATTGTGTAAATATTCTCTCCTTTTTTTCTGAATATTATGAATGCAAAATCTTCTACCGATATTGTAGAATAACCGTACAATGTCATTGTACGGTTCAATGTTCATTGAAAAGAACTTGAAAAATTCATTCTTGTGTTTAGAATGGATATACGGACATTTAAAGTTTGGGAATTATTTTCTTTTGAATTACTTTATGCATCTTTCGCCTTCCATTGATTTCATTCCTAAAGGGCGGGTAATTATTTCTAACAAAATTAATTGTAAAAACTAAATACGACGTTTTTAAAACAACAACGAACTAACGAAACTATTTTTATTGATATTATTTCTATCCTAATTTTTTCAAATTAATGAATATTCCGAGTCAACGATCAATTGTTGTTGGATTAGGGAACAACTTGTTAATGTCTACGTGTTGTCTTTATTTCTCAAATTTGTGTCTGTCAGTGTCAGTGTCAGTGTCAAATTTGTCTCTAATAAATATTACAAAATGTCTCCAAAGCCTGAACTTCGTACCTGAGGTCATCAAGTATCTACAAAAGCCCATCGATCACTAATAACCATGGAAGCGGCGATAGAACGAGTTCTTGTGGACATCTTCTGGTTGACAACAGTTAATCTTTTAATGTCTATTTCGTAGATTACTCTCGTCTTTTTCAGGATAATAACGTGATGATCAGCTTGGGAACTTTTTTCCTGATAATACCTTCTTCAATTGATCTAAACATAGTTTTATCGAAAACTTCTGTAATATAAACCGATGCGTTGAGAGCTATCCGATACTCACTTTAAGTGGAAGACATACAGTGACCAGTTGACCTTCCTAATATTTCTAACCTTCCCCTTCAGATTAAAGTGATAGGAATACTTCATCCAACACCCTCCAGATTAAACCGTTGGTTGCTATAAAAGCTCTGATTTAAGTGATATGTAAAAGCTCCCCCTTATCGCATTTACAAACGTAGACTCGTTGCCCCACAATATTGTTACTGTTGGGACTATCGATTAATTTTAACGGATTCGCCAAAGATTCGTAGCTGTGTTGTTATGTATTTCTGCATATACAGTTCGAGGGAAAATTTTTGTAAGAGCGCGTTTTAATGCTAAGCCAATAGAAGTGAAAAATAAAGAGAATGTCAATGGAATTGTCAGTGCTAACGGAAAATATAACTAATTGTATTACAGTATAAAACCCTTATTTTATTTTGTTTTCTGTTTGTACTCTTTTTACATGTTAAAATCTTTGATTTTATCAAACTGACTCTTAAATTATTTTGTTTGCTGTTAATTGATTCTAACTTGATTCCTATATCTTGTTTTTCTGTTGTTATCTGTTTTTTTCTATGTTTTTTGTTTGTTTTGTTTTTGTAAACTGCCATTTTGGTAAAAAAATATTTTTGTTTTATTTAATACGACAATTAACACAGACAATAACCTAAAGACAATTTTTGAATATTGTCAGCAATATTCATTGGGGTTTTCAACTATGCCATTTAAATGATCATGGCTTAATTTCGGCCAGAATCGACTATATGTATTATGTTATTTCGGGCTGTAATGTGGATGTTATTTGTGCAACGTAGTTTAAAAACGATATTGATAATCTTATTTATGCGATAAATTATTATAATATGAGTAGATATCGAAAGGAATTGAGATTTATTTAAGAAAATATCTACAATGTAAATAAATTTTTGTGTGTGGAGTTGCGAAATGGTATTCGAAATGTTAAATAGTCTGCATCTATAACCTACATAAGTCTTTTTCCTTAGATAGCGTATTCCAGCGTATTAGCGAACATGTATTATATTATGAAAATATCATGCTGTGTGGAGATTTCAATGTTGACTCGTGTCCACTGATCCTCATTCAAGTAGCTTAATTTTTGCAATTCCTACACGGTTTGCCACAACTTGCAGATCAATTTTACTAGACTTGTTCTGTGTGTTAGATGAATCTACTGTGTTTCAAATAGATCAATTGCCTTTGGTGGGAATTTCTGATCACGATATGCTATTCATGACGTTAAATACTAACTTTAATGTAGAAATCTGTGGTAGACAAATATCCTACAGAAACTTTAGAAGGATAAATACTGAAGAGTTGTTCGAAGAAGCAGGAACCGTGCAATGGGATGGGCTGCTACCATTCAAATATTAATGAGAATCTTGATCACTTTACTAGGAATGTCTAACGCCTATTTGAAAAATACGTTCCTTTAAGGACTATTACGTTAAGGAATAATTATCGTCCTTGTTTCACTGATAAAGTTTTGCAATCTATCAAAGTAAGAAACAAATGGTATAACACACAGAAGCGAAGTAGAACAGAGCCTCGTGTGAATAGGAACAGAGCATCTACCATCACAAAAAATTCAAAAAACACCACTTCAATAAAATTTTGGATGTCAATTTACCAGCGAGGATGTTGTGGAACAATCTGAAATCTTTCGACCTTAAGAAAAAAATTATCTTTAGCCCAGCAAGCCTCTTGATACTTCGTCTTACAAATGGTGTGAACCTTTAAAGTGTCGTGAGGGATTAGAGTTTGCATTTGAAACCGTTTCTGAAAATGACATCATTAAATCGTTGTATGCTATAAAATCACATGCAGTTGTGGATGTGTGCAAATAAATTAGAAATTCATAAAGCTTATATTGCCGTTTACTCTTTAGACTTAACACATACCTTTAACTTTTTAATAACTTCTCCAATTTTCCACAACTCCTTGAGAATTTATTGTCGGTACAAATTGTAAACTATCTTTCTACTAATAAACTTATGACAGAATATCACTCAGGTTATATACACGGGCACAGCTGTGCCATTGTCGTTTTTAAGATTATGAAGGATATTTGTCCTGCATATGACTGAAATGTGTTAACAATACAGCTTCTAGACTTCTCAAAGGCCTTTGACACTGTCAACCATGAGGTTTTGTTGTAAAAACTTGAGTACATTGTCGGAGACAATAGACTTACACTGAAAATCCTAAAAGCATATTTATCTCAGCGTTCGCAGCGGTTGCTTACAAAAGCATCATCATCTCAATTGGAAAACACTTTGGGCATAAGTATAGAATAGCCTACTTACTGTAAGGAAAACAAAATTTCTTCGTATAGAGCCTATTTTTGTGAATGTAAAAAACCAAATTTTTTTTAGCTAACGCCCATATAAGGCGTGGCTCAAGGTAAAACTTCAAACTTGCGATCGAAATTACGCTATAAATTTGCAATTTTTCTTTACAATATGGGCATCAAAAGAAAGGTATTTTTTAATACCTTTTCAGTGATATATAACATTTATAAACTATTTTAAATATTTAAAAAGTTATGATCAAAATAAAAAATTTGAAATTTATTCTTTCAAAAACTGATTAATTAATCATATATGATCGCAAGACAAGGTTAAGTTAGGTTATGCGGCCGCTCCCGAAAAGAGATCGATTTAGGCCAAAAATTGGCACATTATGTTACCATGCATCACTGATGCTTACTATCCTGTTTCCTCTGTTAAGCGGAACCATTGAATAGAGCAATGTCCCTAACATTCATGGGTGCTAGCTCAGTGGTATCTGTATTAAAGGCACTCCTTAGTAGGGTGTGCCAAGGCGGTGCATCTACAGAGAAAGTGGTAAACATGTTCCTCTTCTTCCTCGTCCCGGCAGCTGCGACAAAAATCGTTGCCCGGTAAACTGAGCCTTACAGCATGCCTACACACAAGCGGGCAAGGGCAAGTACCGATTTGGCGAACCATTGAAAATCATTGCAAAGTCGGGTAATCGGAACTTAAGCTTAACGCGTAAGGAATCAGAATCAGAATCATTGTGTACAATTGTACCGATTAAACTCCAGTTTCGTTGATAATAACCCTATTCCATTCTTCTCTTGAGGGTATATGGGTTGAGAATCTATTGGAATTGTAGTGCACTCCCCCAGGATCTCAAGAGAGTTTTCGACTGTTTCTAATGTTATTAAAGGCCCCCTCAATATCTAGAAAGAAAGGTGACCAGGTTATATTCTTTGCAGTGCATAGATGTTCTGCAGAAGTGAGTGGAAGGCTGTGTCAACGGAGTTGCCTTTGTTATATGCATTTTGTAGTGTATAGATATTCTTAGCATGCAGAGAAGATTACTTCCAGCCAAGGTGTTAGAAGATCCGCACACTTCTGCATGTCCGTGGGTATAATACTATCAGGTGCTGGTGACTTGAATAGTTTAAAATTATTTATCGCCCAATTAATCTTTGTTTTATTGATTATTTTGTGCGAGACGTCGTAGGTAATTCTACTAAGATTAAAATTGGGAGTTCGGCCAAGTCTGTCCTCCCAAACAGCCTGGGCAATGGGTATCAATTAGTACCCGAAAAGTTTCCAGACTTGAAGTAGTCCAATCACCATCCCCCTTCATAATGAAGCTGGGTGTAACTAAATTCGTTGCGAGAATCTTTCGTAGGCGGCTTGCCTCTGAAATTTCCTCTATGTTACTGCAAAAGTCATTTCATGATGATCTGTTTGCTTTCTTTATCGCCTTTTTAAACACTCGTAGGCTCTACTTATAGTGTTGCCACTGATGAGTGATTTTGGCTTGGTTGAAGGGCTGTCCACACTCCTTCCTTAGAGTGATGATCTCTACCGACCAGCACGGAGGTCTCTTCTTCTTTCGAGTCCTTCTGATTGTACAGGACGCTGAAGTTGCTTTCATACAAGCTTCTATAATTTGTTGAACAATGGCTTCAAGCTGTTCCTCATTTTACAGGCTTGAGGACGCCATATGAGTGAGGAATTTATTTAGGGTGGCCGTATAGTTATTCCGATTTGTGCGTTTCTATTTAAAAATGGTATCTCTGCTTTTGTGGCCTTATATCAAGGCGGAAGCTAATATTCCTATGATCCAAGAAATAGCGTTTTTTGTCAACCCTTCACTCCCGAACTAAAGAGTCCGAAGAGTCGTTTGTAAGGATTATATCTAAAACCTCCTCCCTGTTGCAGCTAATGAAGGTCGGTTCTATACCCATGTTTGCGAGAGTAAAGTTACTACTAATAATATATTCAAAAAGTGACTCACCTCGATCGTTGTTGTCTTTGCTGCCCCATATATAATGGTGTGCGTTGGGGTCGGCTACCATCACCAGATTCTCCTCGCGTTTCTCCGCCTCTCGAACTGCCTTCCTTATTATAGGGTGAGGTGGGGGCTCAGTATGATCGTGAGCCATGTACGCAGACATGGCTCACATGGCATATATATGGGATTGATGATCTAACGCAATGGTCACAGTAACCTTGTCGCTGTAATCAGATAGTAGGAATGCTTTGTAGCATTTCTTCACTAAAATACACGATCGCGGCTTACCTGCATTTTGAGCGTAGTAAAGTCCATAGGTTGGGGAGCTTAGTCCACGTACCTTGTCATCCAGGACCCACAGCTCTTGCATTAGAATGATGTCCGCTTTATCGCTTAGGCGAAGGACAAGAGCAGCGGAAGCTGCTTTAGAATGGTGCAGATTAATCTGGACAACCCCGAGCATCTTCCTTTGCAATATTTAATACAGACGCCTCGGTCACCGTTGCATCGGTGTCCTCGACGTCACAGTATAGTAGGTCGTCATCATCCGCTAACTTCCACATTTCGGAAGAGGTCGCCAACCATCTCAGACTTTGACAGCGTATCGCTGTCTCTGTCACACGACATGTCCTCTGCCGGGACCGAACTTTCTTTCGTATCCCCTGGTTTTGGAACTTCTTTTCCTGCGTCTTTTTCACTTTCAGGGTTTAGCAAGAGGTGCCAAGGATTGCTCATTCAAGATCACAACGACCTGTCTTGGCTTCTCTTTAGCCTCTTCCGCCTTTACTACCCTCCAATCGTCAGTAGGAAGAGATGGATTTGCGAGCCGTATATGATCCAATATTTCCTTCTGATCTGACGGTTTTGCTGGAAACCAGGCGCGTGACCTGGGTCTATTGGGGATCTGGTCCCTATAAATGGCCTCAAGCCATGCGTTAGGCCAGATCTCCCCAACATTCGCGATGGCCTCTACAGAAATCCGCCGATGACTGGTCAGCGCAGGACATTAATTTAATGCGTCCTTGATGCCATTCGGCATCTCTGCAACAAACGACTGCGGCAGGGTTCCTCGCCGGGATATTCCTGTATATTTTTAGGAGACTCATCTCCACTAGACGTCATTGCCCTAATGTCAGTGCTCCATCTTCATGGTTCCTATCAATGACGGCAAGCATAAGGTGGTCCTTTGGCACGTCACGGAAGGAACGCATTTGAGTGTTAAAAATGGCCGAAGCCGAACTTTTCGCATTTTTTGGCTTTGACAGCTGCTCTTCTTGTGAGCGTTGCCGTTTGGACCCAAGAACAGAGATGGCTAGCGAAGCATGTTATATTCGGCCTGAATCGATGTTCGGTTGTTATGGCCACATAAGTAAGTACTTTATTCATTATGCGTTGTAAATCAGCAAAATCCTATTCAAATTTTTATCGATGTGCTTTTGAAGAGGAAGTTGTTGTTTTGTAGTACGTGCAACAAAATTAATTGCTCAGTAAAAGCGCTCAGTGAACATGTTTACTGTGCGCTCAGTTTGCTGAACGCACCTTGTGACTTCTTTTTTACCCTATAACTGTGGCTCGTGGCTCGCTTGCATTTTCCGATTTTTCTGAGCATAAATATATAAGTGGATGCATATGTGTATGAGTACATTCTGTCTTACTCATACATAAGCACGAACATAATTTCATTTAATTTCCGTTTTGCATTAAGAAAAACCTTTTTGCCACTTTGTTTTATATATTTACATAGATACATATAATGTCAGTTAACTGCTTTTGTACGGCTTTTGTTTAACACTAATTGTGCATAATGTTTTTGAATTTTATAATGTCGCTATGAACTCATTTACGTTTTTTCGATCTTGATATATAGCAACAACCTGTTTTACGGTGTTCCCAAATAAAATGCGTCAGCCAAAAAATGGCGGGGATCGGGTGAGGGTTAATGGACTCGCGTCGCGGTTCAGAAGATGGGAATGGAAAACAACCAAAATAGGGGTGTGAAACAACCAAAATCAAACTCATTTCTTTTCAGTGCAAGTATAATTCTAATTTAGCTCATGTAATTATTTAATTAAATCAATTTATTTTTACGATGGATATTCCCCGACGTTGGCGTTGGCGAAGTGAAACAAAAATTGTTTTTCCCTTTCGTTTCGACACAATATATTGTTATAGTCCTCCATTAATTTCACGCCTCTTTCGGTTACATTGTTGACAACGTGCAATCTGCCCATGATCTCTTGCGCTTGCTGATAATATTCACCTTTGCACATGTTTATTGTACAGTGGTAATGAAATCTGTCGTTGATCTGAAGCATTTGAAAAAATTTGCTGTATCAGATATAAGGAAATGGCTAAAATCTTTCGCCAAGAATTCTTCATTCATATGCTGTGACCGCAGCTTAATTCGTTTTGCGAAAGCAACGGCTTGCGTCATTTTTATATAATATTCGTTGACCTGTTTATCAACCTCTTCGTAGCCTTCCTCATCGCTCGTCATTTTCCGCTTGATGTCATGGGGAATTGAAGTATGGTCACTCATTTCTATATCATTTGTTACGGTATCCTTTTGAGATAAAAGACCTGTAGACGCCAGTTCATCATCATAATTACTGAATTCCCTCAATGTTATGGGTATTGAATCCTATTCTGTCACGATTATTAATTCGTCAGAAACTACCACCATAATACTAGTATTCTTGGCGAAACCATAGCCACGAAAACTATTTTTGATAGTAGACGTACGCCCGGTTTGTTGACCGAGTCGTAAAACCGAATAAAACTCGATTTAGTTATATTTCTGTTTATAATACGAAGCCGTTTATGACGATTTAAACTTATTATTTGTTCACAAAATTAATCAGATTTACGACGCGTCTCATTTAGTTTTTTAGTTTTTTAAAGTACTGACAACTTACTGAGCTGTCAGATTACGACGCGTTTTTGACAACTGCATCTCTTTGCGATTATGATAGTTCTCGGCCTGGTCGGTGCCAGGTGATTAAAGCCTCTCATTACCGATAGCACCAAGTACGGTCGGAAACTTGGCAATGTTATAGAATAGGCTTGTCTTCCATTGTTGCAGGCATACGGATGATCTGTGGCAGCAAATAAGCGGTTGGATGGATACTCGAGGCAAAATGATGCAACCAGTCGTGCAACTAAAACCAACAAAATCTTCAACTGTGATTTGAAAATTGCTGCATGCAAAAAATCGTAACGCAATAAGCAAATGGTTCATTGGCATAATATGGCGTGATCTGTCAGTTAATATTTTGTTATAATTTTAGTTATACTTTTACCGAATTCGGCCGAACGGCAAGCTTGGCTCGATCGTCTCAGGCACACGACCGACTTTTTGTTTTTTCAATTGAAATTATGAAACAAATACGTCGTGTTTTACACAAATTGTGTAAATCAGAGCGAATATTTCAGTGTGTAAATTTAAGCGAATGCAGGAAGCAATCTCGTTTAATGGACAACTCTTTCCGTTCATGTGTTCATCTAACTAAATGACAATATTTTTTTTAAAGCTGAAAGGTATTAGTTTGTCGTCAATTTTAATATGGAGTGTAAATACTATTTTTATTTTTTATAGCCGTAAATCACAGAACACAGCACATGCTGTTAAAGAGTGCACAAGTTTTGTAGTGCTAGAAATGAATTGATTTGTGAAACGTTTAGTGAAAGTTATTGTTTCATTTTCGGGAAATGATATTTCCGTTCCGAGCACAGTAATCATTACAACTTTTGCTGTAGACGCCATCTTGTCGTCGTGTTATAATGTTGCAAGCACAGTGAACCTGTTTATAACATAACTATATAGCACACAGTTTTCTAGATATTAAACTACGCTCAGATATGAGTAATTATCTCAATTTTTTACACCGTTTACAATCATTTGCTACTGATTCAATTTTTCCGTTGTACGCTGCTAGATGATTATCAATATAATTTTTAAAATTCAAAATATCATTTACGATTATTTTACGATTACAAGATTAATAATCGATTAATCGAAAGGAGTGTTACTATACAATTAAATTGTAAATTGAATGAAATGATCGATTATTTTAATCAAATAATTTATCGTTGCCATCCCTATGTACAATATTATGCACACATCTTATCCTGAATGTATGTATAGAAAATTGTGCTTACAATCCGGTCGAACTTTTAATGTACTGGTACCTGAATATAATTTTCTGACATCATCAGTATGTTTTTTGTTAATGTTGTTAATTCATATTATGTGTTACCTGTAAACATTAACATCCATCATCAGTTCAAGAATATTCAAGCGTTCGTTGATATTATGTCACTATTTTTATGTTACTAAACTATTTTTCAAATAGTAAGAAAAACCTAATTTTGTCCGACATTTTTAACACGAAAAAGTTTTATTTTGCGTTACAAATAGAATTTTGCTTACTAACCGTTGAGAGATACCAAAGCAATAAAAAAAAGTAATGGCTCTTTCACAATAAACATTGCCTATACAGCAACCTATCGGCAAAGGATGATATCATATGCATAAAGCTGGTACTTCAGAATTACAGTAGGTTTCCTCTACGGAGATCACTGATGACCTGTTTTGTGTATTTGGCGATGCTTTTGTACGCTGTGTTGCGATCGTCCGGCATTTTCCATGGTCTTAAGGCTTCAATTCTTGTGTACTTGGATAGTCCCAATTCCTGTGATCGTCTCGAAATGGACAAACCTGGGTTCTCAGCAGCACTCTTAGCTACAGCTCAGAACTTTACGAATCGTGTTCGTTCACAAAACATAATTACTTTTATACACTGTTCTTTA
Source organism: Megamerina dolium (assembly GCA_963854835.1). NCBI lineage: Eukaryota > Metazoa > Arthropoda > Insecta > Diptera > Megamerinidae > Megamerina > Megamerina dolium. The sequence continues at coordinate 13,465,579 of OY978530.1, forward strand.
ATATGTTCAAATATCTTGAGGGACGACTGGGTACATATCAATTCAGCTGACTTAGTAAAAAAAAGAAATTGTGACCATTAAGTAACTTTGAGATGAAACAAACATTTAACAGCACTTTTTTGCTTTCATGTATTGGCAAGTCTATATGGGTGTATAGGTGGGTGCCGTAAATCAGTAGTTAGTGTGTTGGCCTTCTGATCTGTAGGTTGTGAGTTCAATCCCCGGCTGAAGCAGAACAAATTTAATATCGAAAATATTTTTCTTTCTTTCTTTCCTACCTGTCGGCAAGCAATTGGCAATAGCCATTCAGGGATTATATTTATTTATTTATTTATTTTATTTATTTATTTTTTTAATCCTTACAGCTTAATACTAAGCCTAGATTTAAGACTAACTTAAGACTAAAACAAATAACATTTAACGAATCGGAGTCGTAAGTGTATGCGCATATAGTTTTCTTTTAAATATTTCAATTTGAGTACAGTTTTTTATATCATTAGGAAGCTCATTAAAACATTTAGGACCTTTATAAAAGAGACTGTTTTGATCAGCTTTTGCTCTAAAAAAAGGAAGTCTAAAATCATTTCTATTTCTAGTATTGATCATATGAACATCTCTATTATACACCAAGTCTTCTGTTAGATATTCCGGCAGATTACCTAATTTCATATTAAAAATAAAAATCATAACAAAATAATAAATTTTCTGCTTCACACTTAGCCATCCTAACGCGTTTAACATTAGTGATGTTGGAGTATCTCTTCTCTTTTTTACGATAAATCTCATCGCTCTGTTCTGCATTTTTTGAAGATTATTTAATAATTGATCTGATATCACAAAAAGAATACTTGGACAATATATGAAATACGGTTCAATTATAGATTTATATACTAATACCGTAGCTCAGTGGTTAGTGTGTTCGCCTTCTGATCTGTAGGTCGTGCTTCAATCCCCGGCTGATGCATAACAAATTTAATATCGATAAGATTTTTCTTTCGAATGGTACCCACCTGTCGGCAAGCAATTGGCAATTCTTCCGACAGTAACAACTTGCCATGAAAAAGCTTCTTAAAGAACTCTGTGACAAAGCTCAGAAAAAGTGATGTCACAAGTGTTCTGCCGTTCGGAACCGGCTAAAATAAGTAGGTCCTTTCTAATACTGTCCAAATTTAAGACGCACAACAGTAATGGAAGAGAAGCTCGGCCAATGAGCCCTTTGGGGCTTTAAGTGCCACATATTTATTTTATTTTTTATACTAATACTTTATACTCTGTTGACAAAAATTTACATGTTCTTTGTAAAAAACTGATTTTTTTTCGCAATTTTGTTTCTTGTGATGTGTATGTGATCAGAAAGCTTTAACTTATTGTCTACTAAAACTCCTAGATACTTTATTTTATCTACCTCTTCAATTCTTTCATTCTTAATTTTTAATTCAGATGAGTTTATTAAATTTTTCCTACTAATGACCATATATTTAGTTTTATCTATGTTAATTTTAAGCTTATTATGACATAACCATAAATAGAGATTATCTAAATCTGCTTGCATTTTTTGAAAAGCAACAATTTCATCTTTTCCACTAATCATCAATAACGTGTCGTCGGCAAACAGTTTAATCTCACAATGTTGCAATACTGTGGCTATATCATTAATGTATATAAGGAATAACACTGGCGCCAAGACCGATCCTTGTGGACGCCCTATATTAATATATATATATATATATATATATATATATATATATATATATATATATATATATATATATATATATATATATATATATATAAATACATACACCCCTCAAAAATGAGTTTTTATTTAAATGAATGATTTTAATGCAAATGTAACTATACAGTTTATTAAGAATTAAATAAAAAGCAACAACAAAAACAAAAAAAGTGTGATTCGTTGCACAAATAACGGTACGTTCAACAAAAACTGTTATGATTCGCTTGGTTGGAATGCGACTAATTCCGTCGTATTCACAAGGATGTGTATAGCATATGGATTACAGATGAACAATCCAATGGTGAGGTAGTGTGCACTGGCTTTTTGTTTTCCCCGCAGTTTCAGCCCCGTGGGTTCGGATCGATCTACTAACCACTGGGTCACACTTACGCCTCCAGACTACCAGACGAACGCAACGCGAGAAAAGATAATTGCACACTTTTAGAGATAACATCTAACAAAGCAAAAGGAAATAGAAATAATGCACCGACCTGTTATCGCACTAGTACCAGCAGCCGGCTGGCTGTTCACTACCCGCCTTTCCATGGCTTATACGATATTATTTATAAGCCCCAATTACCAACACATTCACTACACCTTAGATTTCAGGTCGGTAGTTTAATAACACATTTTAGAGATTCATGGACCGAATATAAACAATTTCATATATAATATAAGGAAAAATAAAAATAACTTACGAATTTATACACATTAGAAAATATAGTATTTATAATATTTATAAAGTTTATCAGCAATATATATATATATATATATATATATATATATATACATATAATGTCTGTAATATATATGTATATATGTATATCTATAACTATATATGACGTATGAAGTAAGTATTTAAGAAAAGTGGAATTGTATAAACGGATGATCTAGCCAATGCATTTATCAAATATATATATACGCACAATAAAGAGGTCAATAACCATATATATATATATATACAGTGGCTCACAGCTTATTTCGTACAGTGTATATATTTTTATGTACATGGCTGTAACATCGAAACTAAAAAACTTATCGATAAGTTTTGAATGTAGATGTCTGTGTATGTGTTTAGTAAACCTAATAAGAAAACGGGGAACCCCAAAAATTGTTCTTTTTGTCATGCAAGAAAGAAAAACTATTGATCAGCTGATTTTCAGCTCACATCTTATTTCGTACACAAACTTCAATGTAAGTAAGTTTCATTCTGCCGCGCAGTTACAAAGTTTTTTTGAATTGTATGAGTTTTTGACCTTTTTAACTATTATAACAATTTTTATTATTATTATTTTAAATAGTTAAAGTGCTGTAAATTAAACATTTAGCGTTATGGGTCGTCGTACAACGATGGAACAGCGTAAACTGGTAATTAACCATTTTAGGAAAGGTCAGAGTGTGCGAAAAATTGCTGAAATGACAAATTTAAGTGCCTCAACTGTCCAATACATCATTCAACGCTTCGTTCGCGAAAATCGGTTGGAGAACAAGGGCAGAGAAGCACCTAATAAGATTTTCAACGCATCAGACGAGCGTTATATTGTACGAAAAATTAAGAAAAATCCAAAGTTATCCGCTCCGAAGTTGGCTGCAGAGGTTCAGCGTGAAATAGGAAATCATCCAGTGCTGAAACTGTCCGACGTGTGCTGCGCAATCATGACTTGAACGGTCGAGTAGCCCGAAAGAAACCATTCATTTCAAAAATGAATATACAACGCCGACTTGACTCCGCCAAAGAGCATATTATTAAGACTCCTGCGTTCTGGAATACCGTTATTTTCGCGGATGAGTCTAAGTTTAATATTTTTGGCTCGGACGGAATGTCATATGTTTGGCGTAAAGCGAATACCGAGCTAAACAAGGAGAACCTTAAGCCCACAGTGAAGCATGGTGGCGGTAGCGTGATGGTTTGGGCCTGTATGTCAGCAGCCGGAGTAGGTGAATTGGTTTTTATTGAGGGAACAATGGACAAAATGAAGTACCTCGAGATTCTGAAAAACAATTTACTTCAAAGTGCAGACAAACTGGGTTTGCGGGAAGAATTTCGGTATTACCAAGATAATGACCCAAAACATAAATCTGGGATTGTGCAATCTTGGCTTATTTGAACTGCTCACACTTGATGTCTCCACCACCACAGTCACCTGACATGAATGTGATTGAAAATCTTTGGTCTATTTTGGACAATAAAATAAGAACACACAAGATTTCTAATAAGCAAGACCTAAAGAAGGTACTGATGGAGGAATGGAAAAAAATCACACCAGACATCACTCAAAAATTGGTGGATTCAATGCCAAGTAGACTCCAGGCTGTCATTAACGCTAAGGGATGTCATACTAAATATTAAAATCAACTTACTTTGTTTTTAGTTTGAACTTAAAGAGACTGTACGAAATAAGCTGTGACATGAATTTTCCTATTTTTTTCTTATTTTATTTTTTTATAGTGTCAAACACTAAAATTTTGAAAAAGTAAATTTTGGAAAATAAAAAACAAACCTTCCTTTCAAAAATGGCATTTATATTTTGTTCAAATTTTTGCTATATTAGGAATTACGACTGCAGCAATTTTTAAACTGTCACTGTACGAAATAAGCTGGGAGCCACTGTATATATATGTACATTACATATATCTATATACATATGTCTATATATCACATATATATTATATATATTAATATATATTTGGGAGAGCGATTTGATCTGCATGCAAACAAATTTTAATTTGTTACTCACGATATATTCAGCAACACAGCGATTGAAGGCCTCCAACGTTGTTGTAACTCGTTCTGCTCTCATGCTAAATGGGGGTTATGTATATATATTTATGCTTAATAATAATAAATCACTCTCCTTTTATTTTTTTTCTCGTATAGTCTTTTCTCGATTTAGATCAACACTTTTTTTACTTTAATTTCATTTTCCTCTTGTCTTACTTTACTTTTTGTTACTATTTTTAACTTTTAAACCATATGTATATACTTCGATATTATACGTGTTTTATAAAACTTTAATATTCATTTTAAATTTCAGCTATATCGACTATTCACTGTATTTTCGTATTAATTATTATACCGTATATGGTTATAGACTTAGGTTTTTGGTTTTTTTTTCTTTATCTTTTCTTTCTTCTCTTTTTTTTTCTTAATATGTAGAATTAATTCATTTATAATAGTTTTCAAGGGTAAGAAAAAACAAAAACTAATAAGAAAAAAAAAACGGACTCCCATCTGAAACGCGCCAAAATACTTATATAATATATATATATATACATAAGCGATGATATGACTGAGGTGGTGACGATGACTGCGATTCTGCATATGGGTGGCTCTCTCTCAACTGCAAGATCACGTTCTCCTTTATTTCTTTGTTGTTTTTTTTTTTTCTTTTGCTGAGACCTCTCCAAGTCAGCGTTTACTTTCAGGTGACAGATGATACTCGAAATATCTTTTTATTAAGGCTCCGCGGTACAAATGTACATACAGTGGCTCACAGCTTATTTCGTACAGTGTATATATTTTTATGTAAATGGCTGTAACATCGAAACTAAAAAACTTATCGATAAGTTTTGAATGTAGATGTCTGTGTATGTGTTTAGTAAACCTAATAAGAAAACGGGGAACCCCAAAAATTGTTCTTTTTGTCATGCAAGAGAGAAAAACTATTGATCAGCTGATTTTCAGCTCACATCTTATTTCGTACACAAACTTCAATGTAAGTAAGTTTCATTCTGCCGCGCAGTTACAAAGTTTTTTTGAATTGTATGAGTTTTTGGACCTTTTTAACTATTATAACAATTTTTATTATTCTTATTTTAAATAGTTAAAGTGCTGTAAATTAAACATTTAGCGTTATGGGTCGTCGTACAACGATGGAACAGCGTAAACTGGTAATTAACCATTTTAGGAAAGGTCAGAGTGTGCGAAAAATTGCTGAAATGACAAATTTAAGTGCCTCAACTGTCCAATACATCATTCAACGCTTCATTCGCGAAAATCGGTTGGAGAACAAGGGCAGAGAAGCACCTAATAAGATTTTCAACGCATCAGACGAGCGTTATATTGTACGAAAAATTAAGAAAAATCCAAAGTTATCCACTCCGAAGTTGGCTGCAGAGGTTCAGCGTGAAATAGGAAAATCATCCAGTGCTGAAACTGTCCGACGTGTGCTGCGCAATCATGACTTGAACGGTCGAGTAGCCCGAAAGAAACCATTCATTTCGAAAATGAACATACAACGCCGACTTGACTTCGCCAAAGAGCATATTATTAATACTCCTGCGTTCTGGAATACCGTTATTTTCGCGGATGAGTCTAAGTTTAATATTTTTGGCTCGGAAGGAATGTCATATGTTTGGCGTAAAGCGAATACCGAGCTAAACAAGGAGAACCTTAAGCCCACAGTGAAGCATGGTGGCGGTAGCGTGATGGTTTGGGCCTGTATGTCAGCAGCCGGAGTAGGTGAATTGGTTTTTATTGAGGGAACAATGGACAAAATGAAGTACCTCGAGATTCTGAAAAACAATTTACTTCAAAGTGCAGACAAACTGGGTTTGCGGGAAGAATTTCGGTACTACCAAGATAATGACCCAAAACATAAATCTGGGATTGTGCAATCTTGGCTTATTTGGAACTGCCCACACTTGATGTCTCCACCACCACAGTCACCTGACATGAATGTGATTGAAAATCTTTGGTCTATTTTGGACAATAAAATAAGAACACACAAGATTTCTAATAAGCAAGACCTAAAGAAGGTACTAATGGAGGAATGGAAAAAAATCACACCAGACATCACTCAAAAATTGGTGGATTCAATGCCAAATAGACTCCAGGCTGTCATTAACGCTAAGGGATGTCATACTAAATATTAAAATCAACTTACTTTGTTTTTAGTTTGAACTTAAAGAGACTGTACGAAATAAGCTGTGACATGAATTTTCCTATTTTTTTCTTATTTTATTTTTTTATAGTGTCAAACACTAAAATTTTGAAAAAGTAAATTTTGGAAAATAAAAAACAAACCTTCCTTTCAAAAATGGCATTTATATTTTGTTCAAATTTTTGCTATATTAGGAATTACGACTGCAGCAATTTTTAAACTGTCACTGTACGAAATAAGCTGGGAGCCACTGTATGTGTATGCATATAGGATTGTGGTCTTTATATTATCAGAAAAAAATTTTGCCTCAGTTTCGTAGGTGCTTTTAACCCTTACTTTTAACTTTATGTATATTTTTTTTCGATGTATTTTTATTTTAAAACATATACTGTACTATACTATGTTGAATTTATAGAAAAAAAACCTAAGCCTTGCTCTGCACGACACATGTCTTCCTCACCAGAGTCAAAAACAGAAAGAAACAGGAAAAATGCAACGTCAAGCTCGATCTTCCGGAAATTGCAATTAGGCCCCACGTGCAATATTATTAAGAATAATTTCCCTATAATATATATAAAATTCCCTACAAAATTCACAATTGTAGTAGAGTGGTATATTTTCTAAACAAGGTTGTATTATATGATTACATCTTTTAAAATTTAAATATTTTTCGTTGTAAACTTCTGTTCAGGACAAAACACAAAAATACGCTGGACAAAAGTTTAAATACGATCCGAATACATTATAAGTTGCACGTGCTTTCTTCGTTTTCTTGTGAAAAATGTACCGTTATTTGTGTCAATTTGCTTATTTTCGCATATTCAGTATTTTGAGCGCGGTTTCGTTGTATTCGGATGTGTTGTCATTGCTGTTGTCTTAAACAATGGGTAAAGGAAAACAAATAGAGTCAAGTATTAAAGAATTGATAGTTAAACATTTTAAAGAAGGCAAATCATATCGAGATATTGGCAAAATATTGAATTTGTCCTGTCAGAAAATATAAAACGTTTAATACAGTTGAAAATAGGCCCAGAACTGGACGACCCAAGAAACTGTCACGTAGAGATGTCAGTCTTATCTTAAAGAAAGTGAACGGAAATCCAAAATTAAGCGCGCCGAAGTTGGCCGACACTATCGCTTCAGTTTCGGGAAATCATGTTCACCCGAAAACTGTACAAAGAGCTTTGCTAAATAATGGCTATAAATGCAGAGTTCCACGCAAAAAACCATTGATATCACCGAACAACCGACAGCTTCGTCTGGACTTCGCAAACAAGTATAAAGACATGGATGAGGATTTCTGGCGAAGAGTCTTATTTACTGATGAATCGAAGTTCAACATTTTTGGCAGTGATGGTCGTGCAAAAATTTGGCGTAAGTCCGGTACAGCACTTCAACCTAAAAATCTAATACCAACTGTCAAGCATGGCGGCGGCAGCGTGATGGTTTGGGGAGCTATTGGAGCGTCTGGTGCTGGACATCTAGCCTTTATAGATGGTATAATGGATCAACATCTTTATAAGAGGATATTAGAAGAACATTTGCAGCCTTCAGTTGATAGCTTCGGTCTTGGACGACATTGGATATTCCAACAAGACAATGACCCCAAGCATACAGCGCGCTCAGTGAAGGATTGGTTGCTCTATTATGCCCCACGTCATCTCGGTAGCCCACCTCAATCACCCGACTTAAACCCAATAGAGCACGTTTGGGAGTTATTAGGTCGAAAAATAAACCATGGGGTTATAAAAGGCAAAGCATCCCTTCAAGAAGCTTTAAAAAAGGCTTGGTCAGAGATAACACCGACTGAGACAGAAAATTTAGTTGTATCAATGCCACGTCGACTCAAGGCAGTTATTGAAGCCCAAGGCGGTCCAACCAAATACTAATTTCACTTTACTTCCTTCGTTTTAGTTAAAATAAGATAAAAAATTACGTTAAGCGCACTGTATTTAAACTTTTGTCCAGCGTATTTTTGTGTTTTTGTTGAACTTACAGTTATTTGTGCAACGAAGCACCATTTTTTTGTTTTTGTTGTTGCTTTTTTTTTAATTCTTAATAAACTGTATAGTTACATTTGCATTAAAATCATTCATTTAAATAAAAACTCATTTTTGAGAGGTGTATTTAAATTTTAGTCTTTGACTGTATATATATATATATATATATATATATATATATATATATATATATATATATATATATATATATATATATATATATATATATATATATATATATATATATATATATATATATATATATATATATATATATATATGTTTTAGCGAATTGCTATGGACATAGCTAGACCATTTCCAACAAGCAACGCAGGGGACGAGTATGTTCTGGTGGTTATAGATTACTTCAAAAAGTGGCCTGAAGTTCAGGCCTATTCCAAATCAAGAAGCTAGTACGGTTACGGATGTGTTCGTCAACCAATAGATTACTCGTTTTGGTGTACCGATGGAGTTACACTCAAACAAAGGTCGAAATTTCGAATCAGTTGTATTGCAAGAGATGTGCCGTATGTTGGGTATATACAAAACTCGTACAACACCTTTGCATCCGCAATCTGATGGAATGGTAGAACGTTTTAACCGTAACTTGGAGGAATATTTGAGAAAAATCGTACATAAATACCAGAGAGACTGGGACTTGCGCCATATCGGGGGAAAGTACAAAAACTTGTTCGGGACTAACAAGGTTAAGAGGAGGGCAGTGTAACGAGTATCGATGGTTGGTTACTCATTACTAGTTGTGAATGCCACAAATAATGACAGCATCGAAACGAATGTCAACAAAAGGAAATAGGCGATAACCAGAACATGCCAACGAGAAAGAAAGAGAAAAAACTCGACTACGATAAAGGAAGATTCGGGAGTGTTGCCACAGGTATAAATAGGGCCTGTTGTTAACAAATGAAATGAATTGAATCCCGAACCTGATCGCGCAAACATTGATACAGTATCAGAGGCAAAAGTTGCAAGTATGATAGATTAAAGTATTATTCTAAATAGTTGACTGTAAATAGATAGTTGATTAAATAAATTGTTGCTGTATATAGTTGTACAAAATAAATGTTGCAATTATTATTGACAGCATCCAGTGATCGAACAAGGTTGATTTAAATAGAATTAAACGTTCACAAAATAAAAACCTAACAATGTACAAGAATCAAACGTTTTCACATAAAATGAATATAAAAACAATTTATGAAAATAGGTACATACATATATGATATATGCGTATGTTCATACATACAGATAAAAGATGATAAAGTAATCCGCGATTAATCTTTAACCGGTTTGCAATGTATGACGCTTCATTGGGGGCGTTTCATATTCATTTTCTTGCCTCCTCTTCTCTTCTGGGGCCTGTCTAACCCATGGTGACGTTTGAGGGCAAATGTTCTTCCATATCACTCTTTTTGCCTCCTAGTCTTTTTGCCTCCTCGTCTTTTTGCCCTATGGCAGATAGTTCGTACAGCGCCTTGATACTATCTATTGCATCTCTCATCGGCTGATAGATTGAGCGTCTTTTCCGTCTTCCATCTTATCAACTAGGCTTCTTATTTGGGCACCTAGCTTATGGAATGATGACTGGCTCACTGTTTTATCACCTGTTTGATGTTCTACGATTGTAATATCAGTTGTTTCCGTCGCTTTCGGAGAGCGAGAAACTATGTTGCTCCTTTTGAATGTTATTTTCGGTATCTTTTGTCGACCTATCTCTTGTTAAGATGTTGCTGATGTTACTGCTGCTATTGGTGTTCGTTTTATTTATTTTCTCCATTTCCTTTTTGTACCAGCGCATCGTGTGTAATAGGGCGGGCCGAAAGAGACAGGAACGGGTGTACTCTCGGGGATTGTGCCCCTACCCCTGTTCGCTGAGGCCTGTCGTTCGCTTTGCCGGTTCTGGAAAACAGGAACGAACCGGCGCTCTCCAGGAGCAATGCAGGCAACAACTCCTGCGTCCAATACACACTTCCTGACTAAGGCCTGAAAGGGCTGGTTCCTGATACCCACCGCGGCTTATAGCCGCACCTAACATGGTGTATAGACGCTGACCAGGAAGCCGTCCACTATTTTTGTAACTCATCATGCCCATGCATCAGCAAATGGCTGATTTTATGCAAAAAAAAATCTGTTAGCGGTGCAGTTAACATATTAGTTTGTCACTCTTGTTAAAGACATATATTGGAAAGAAGGTGGCGACAGCAATGTGCGTGAATTTGATTGTGATACGGTGTGTAACATTTCTGTTTATTTTAGTCTTTGTGTAGGTAAATTTGGCCGCCAAATATATAGTAGAAAAGTTTTATACGCTTCCAGTTTCCATGCGCTAGATATATTCTATTTGGTAAGATTCTAGCAAATATTAAGTTTCGTTCTGATTCGCGACATTTTGGAACTCACTTACTGACTTTCAATAAAGTTGACGAAATACACATTAAAATTGACAAATAAACAAATAAAAAAGTAAAATAAATATGTGGTACTTAAAGCCCCGAAGGGCTCATTGGCCGAGCTTCTCTTCAATTACTGTTGTGTGTGTTAAATTTTGGACAGTATTAGGGACCTACTTATTTTAGCCGGTTCCGTACGGCAGAACCCTTGCGACATCACTTTTTCTGAGCTTTGTCACAGAGTTCTTTTAGAAGCTTTTTCATGGCAAGTTGTTACTGTCGGAAGAATTGCCAATTGATTGCCGACAGGTGGATACCGTTCGAAAGAAAATCCTTTCGATATTAAATTGGTTATGCATGAGTCGGGGTTGAACCACGACCTACAGATCAGAAGGCCAACACACTAACCACTGAGCCATGGCACAAAAATAAAAAATAGGCTCCCCAAAAATTGTTTCTAGAAGAGTAAGATGTTACTCTGACCATTAATTTTTCTCTTCAATATTTTTTTTTTTCAATTTTCACTTACTAATGTTGCTATTGTAACCGAAAATTGGGATATGTCAAATAAGTATGCGTCGCCAACTATCTACAACAACGACACCATCACTCGTTATTGGAGTGTTAGGGCAATCTCGTCGTTCAGCAACTTGAAGAAGTGTTTCCTCGATAGGATCAATACACTCTGGACATCTGTAAGCATTGACATCTGGAAATCTGTAACCATGTTCGTCACGACAGGGACAGGCTCCGGGATTTAAACCACCTCTCAGATGCTTGGTCTTCTCGAAGAATTTTTGAGTCTTATTCCTGTCTCTAGTAGTCTCTGTTTCCTTACACTCGCGTCTTTCCAGTTCTCTCTTGCGTCTAAAAAGACGCCTCTTTGCATTCCTTTTCTCTCTGTACCACTCCTTAATGGCTTGCATAGCATCTGTAAAAAAAATGGCTTGCATAGCATCTGTACTCCGACTGTTTTCTGAAGGTGGCGTCTTTCTGTGCGACACATTATTCTACCTGTAGCAATTCAAATTATTTACAATGGTTCACCCACGTCAAAACAACAACTTCCAAAGAATTCCAATATGATTTATTTATTCAGTAAATTATGGAAAATTTAAAAATATGTGTCTTTTGGCGTGGGCTGTACAAAATGAACTAACGTTTTTAATAAATGTTTGCTAGTTTTATACTTACACATCACGCCACTTACGTACGGTAATTCTTGTATGTACTATATATATGTATAATGAGTAAAGAGAATCAAAGACAATATCAAAGAGAAAAAAAAAATTTAGAATAACTAGCGGTATCAACAAAACATCAAGACAACCTGTGAGAACGAGTGAGGCATGGGCACCCATGAGACTGGCGGCAACACTACCAGTTATTCTTCAGACGCCGAAAGTAACGCATTCCTCGGCAGTCGTGGAGTGAGATCAATGTGCCCACCGTGCACAAGTATTATCAAGTTGAGGAGTGTTCTTCATAAACAGGTCCGGACGGGAAAAGCATTTTCTGTCTCTAGTGTTCGCAGCTTACTGACGTCTGTGTGGGACTTCGTTTGCCGTCTGCGACACATACACGTTTTTACATCTTAGATGTAACAATGTAGTGATCCCAGTCGATATTGAGACCATGGATCGGTTAAATGCCCATCGCGCTCGAACCGTTCCTTCTGTTTCATCACTTTTTTTAATAAATTTTTTAATTACACTTTTTTACCCCAACTTATGTATGTATGTATGTATTATGCGTTAAAAATTTTTTTATATGTTTAAATGCAATATTATATATGTAATGTATGTAGTATACCATTACATACTATATTTCTTTGCTCAGTTCTGTATGTAAATCCACAGTCTTGAGTCTGCAAAGAAGCCAAGCCATTAATCGTGCTAAGGATTAAAAATTTTTTCTTTAAGGTGGCGATGATGGTCGCACTCCAAAGAAAAATTTTAATATCGGTTCACCACAACCACCTCAACAACAACCAATAGCCCAGCTTCATCATTCAGTGTCACAAGATGGCGGTTTTAAATTTGATTCAGATGATAATCATGCTCCGCATACTCAACAGCAATCATCCTCTACAGCACCTACAGTGGAATCTGGTCATAAAAAGGAAAAATCCGTATTGCAAGCAAAACTAACAAAATTGGCGATACAAATTGGTTATGCTGGTTCCACTATTGCCGTACTAACTGTCATAATTTTGGTTATACAATTTTGTGTCAAGACTTTTGTCATTGAAGATAAGTCATGGAAGAACACATATGCAAATAATTTGGTGAAACATTTAATTATCGGTGTAACCGTATTAGTGGTTGCTGTACCAGAGGGTCTACCATTAGCAGTTACATTATCACTGGCCTATTCCGTTAAGGTGGGTGTGTGTGTGGGAGAGCGAGCGAGTAAGGGTCCTTACCTAATCTGTTTATGAAATACTTTTATTTCCGTATAGAAAATGATGAAGGACAACAATTTAGTACGCCATTTGGATGCTTGTGAAACAATGGGTAATGCCACTGCCATTTGTTCTGATAAAACTGGTACACTAACAACAAATCGTATGACGGTCGTACAGTCATATATTTGTGAGAAATTATGTAAAGTGCTGCCAACGTTAAATGATATACCACAGCAAGTCGGCAGTCTCATTACCATGGGTATATCTGTAAATTCGGCTTACACATCAAATATATTGGTAAGTAGAAATACCAAGTAAGACCATTGCTGTTTGGTATAGTTTTTTTTTAACACAAACGATTGATTGGATCGCAGTGCTTGCCTCTTGGTCAATTCCTTTGAAGACCAAATAAATGTAATTTTTAATGCGGACTCTACTGTTTTACAGAACGGTCCAAGCCCTGGTGACCTGCCAACACAAGTGGGAAATAAAACAGAATGCGCTCTGTTGGGTTTTGTACAAGCTTTAGGTGTTAAATATCAATCGATACGAGACGAAATACCTGAAAGTAAATTTACACGCGTTTACACGTTCAATTCAGTGAGAAAGAGCATGGGCACAGTGATACCGAGACCAAATGGTGGCTTTCGATTGTACACGAAGGGTGCTTCGGAGATTATTTTGAAGAAGTAAGTGTTGTTGAGCTTCTATTTTCGTGTGTGTTAAGTCCTTAAGTTAACAAATTAACAGATGCGCCTTTATTTATGGCAATGATGGTAAATTGGAGAAATTCACTCGTGATATGCAAGAGCGGCTTATACGTGAAGTTATTGAGCCAATGGCGTGTGATGGTCTACGCACAATTTCCGTTGCATATCGCGATTTTGTCCCCGGTAAGGCCGCGATCAATGAGGTTCATATCGATGCCGAACCGAATTGGGATGATGAAGAGAATATCATGTCCAATTTAACATGTCTATGCGTGGTTGGTATTGAAGATCCTGTGCGTCCCGAAGTACCTGATGCTATACGCAAATGTCAACGTGCAGGGATCACCGTTCGTATGGTAACCGGTGATAATATCAATACGGCGCGTTCAATTGCAAGTAAATGTGGCATTTTGAGACCAAATGAAGATTTCCTTATACTTGAGGGTAAAGAATTTAATCGTCGCATACGTGATAGTAATGGTGATGTAAGTACTTGTATTATAAATTAATGACTGAATGCATTTCTTATCAAGATTTTATTTATAGATACAACAGCATCTAATCGATCAGGTATGGCCCAAATTGCGTGTATTGGCTCGCTCTTCACCCACGGATAAATACACGCTTGTCAAAGGTTTGCACATGCATGTTTGAGACTTTAAATAATCCATAATTTTGAAAATAAATATATTTTATTTTCTCCATATAGGCATCATTGATAGTACAGTAAGTGATAATCGTGAAGTTGTCGCTGTTACCGGTGATGGTACAAATGATGGCCCTGCTTTAAAGAAAGCTGACGTCGGCTTCGCAATGGGAATTGCTGGCACTGATGTTGCTAAAGAAGCTTCCGATATCATACTAACCGATGATAATTTCAGTAGTATTGTGAAGGCTGTTATGTGGGGTCGTAATGTCTACGATTCCATTGCGAAATTTTTACAATTTCAATTGACTGTCAATGTTGTTGCTGTCATTGTCGCATTTATTGGTGCATGCGCTGTACAAGATTCACCCCTTAAGGTTAGTTTGAGTTGAGACGATAGAATGAAATCTGCGTCATATCACCGCTTTCTTTCTTCTGTATCTATTACAGGCAGTACAAATGTTATGGGTTAATTTAATTATGGATACATTGGCATCATTAGCTTTAGCCACGGAATTACCAACACCTGATTTATTATTACGTAAACCGTATGGTCGTACAAAACCATTGATCTCACGCACAATGATGAAAAATATTTTGGGACAAGCACTATATCAATTATTTATTATATTCGGATTATTATTTGTTGGTAAGATGTGTACATCAAGAGGAAAATCATATAAATATGTATCTTTATAAATAAGAAAGAGAGAACTAAGACTGATTAATATTTGTCTGTAAATAGACGTTGCAGAAGTGTTAACGCCTTGTTTCACATAACTCAAATAGTTCAGTTGTACTTCTCACGGTGAGCTGTATTCCCAATGAAAAACGAAGCCCAGTTACCAAAAAACTTGAAGCAAAATGACGGCACCAGTGTTGGTAGTTTACCTTTCTCCACCTTCTTTACTTCGGCGCAAATTTTGCAAGTCTTGTCGCTAGCTCGTCTTTTGTTGGGTGTCTTTCATTTTAGAATAGCCTTCCAAACTAAGTGGCTTACCTATGTATTGGGCAACACTAATCCGATTGTGTCAACCGGATATGTGTTTGAAAGGTAACATTTCACACTATAGGCATTTCTCGGTTTTGTGAATACAGTTCTGTTATTCGTTGCTCGTGTAAAAAATTATATTGATTTGAAAATGGGGGAAATATCTGGAGGTACGCTATGTGCTTTTTTTTTAGTTTAGAAAAGATATAACCGCTGTAAACACATGCCGAAAATTATTTGCGATTTACCATAAACGCCAGAACTAGGAGCGGTTTTCTCGACTCCGTTCTCAAAATTGCGATGTCAAAAGTGCATCTAGCTCTGGTCGGCCAGTCACTGAAAAAGTAAGGTGATAGCGGAAACGCTACACATCAACTACATTACCACCAGTGAAACGCTGCTGAAACGTAACAAAATCTAAACAAGCTAATCATTACGGGCGATCAAATATGGATCAAATACGAGAATATTCAACGCAAACGATCATGGTCAAAGGCCGGTGCCCTTTCATAACTGACTTCAAAGCCTGGATTGACAGCAAACAATGTTATGTTGAGTATTTGGTGGGATTGTAAAGGAATTGTCTATTGAGAGCTGGTACAACCGAATGAAACGAATGAAACTCTCTTAATAGCACAAAATTGGGCGACCAATGAGCTGTTGAAAATCACTTGGTCAAGCTTTTCGCCGATTACATAGTAGTTCTACACCACTGAAATTTGAAGTTACCTAAAAAAGTGGCAAGAGATCATAATAATGGTCAACATGTTCTTCATTAAAATAGATTTTTAATAAAGAAATTGACATTACATTTAGGATCGTCAGCATCGACACAACGGCAGCAGTAGCATCACGTCAACTGTTAACACTTTATATTTACAGAAATAACTAAAATTATAGTAATGTAATTAATAATAATAAATTACAATAATAATAATACTATCAATAAATAAAAAGAATAATTAATTTAATAAAAACACCAAAACTGGTGATCCCGACGTGGGTCAAAAATCATCGACCATTTTGCTAACTACTTTCTGAGATGCCTCTGGGAGATAAAAAGCCGTCAGAGCTGTACCACGAAATTAAGTACATACTGTTTTAAAAGAAGCAACGTTAAGGGGCTTTTGGATTAGGCGTCTGCTAGATGTCGTGCAACCAGTTATAGCAACATCATTAGGCACTGCTACTGAAATCACAAAAATCGCAGATTCAATTTCGGCGAAGATTCCAACACAACTAATCGAAAAATTTATCATATCTGCTAATGGTTTATCTATAAAAGTTATTAGTGAAAAACATCTTAAGATAGACCTTGATCTACGACGCGAATTTTACTGGTCGTTCGTAATAGCTGACGTCACGAATCCAATAATTGTTACTGATTTTACACAATTTACCGAATTGTTTAACGAAACTTAGGTCACACAACCTGATTGAACCTCATTATCAGTGTGGCTTCAGACCTGGTAAATCCAAGGGATTACCTCTACGCAACAATGTCTGAGTTCGGTATTCCTGCAAAGCTCATTCGACTTTGTAGAATGACACTGCATAACTCCTCTTGTGCAGTAAAAATTGGGAAGGACCTCCCCGCACCGTTTAATACCGAACGGGGTTTCAGACAAGGTGATTCGTTATCGTGCGTCTTCTTCAATCTTATTATGGAGAAAATAATACGAGCTGCTGATCTACGACATAATGGCGCTATCTTCAACAAAAGTGTCATGCTGTTGGCGTATGCCGACGTTATTGACATAATCGGCATGAACACGCGAGCAGTCAGTGCAGCATTCTCAGAGTTAGAAGGAGAGTCGCGTCGGATGGGTCTCACGGTGAACGAGGGCAAGACGAAGTATCTAGTGTCAACAAACAAAGAGTCCCGGCGTCTTGGACAGCACGTCACTGTTGACAACTACGCTTTTGAAGTAGTAAGGGACTTTGTCTATCTTGGAACCAGCATTAACAGCAGTAATGACGTCAGCTTGGAGATCATGCGTAGGATCACTCTTGCAAATAGGTGCTACTTTGGGCTGAGTAAGCAATTAAGAAGTCGAGCCCTCTCTCGAAGAACGAAAATTACACTCTACAAGTCTCTCATCATGCCTGTCCTAACATATGGCGCTGAAGCCTGGACAATTTTCACCTCGGATGAGCGAATTCTTGGGGTTTTCGAGAGAAAAGTCCTACGCAAGATCTTTGGACCTATTTGCGTTGGTGGCGAGTATCGAATAATTTACAACCATGAGCTGTATACGCTGTATGCCGACACCGACATAGCAAAGCGCATTAAAATTCAGCTGCTGCGATGGCTAGGTCATGTCTAGCAGATACATATATGTTTCGAGAATTCTCACTTTCCATTATACAAAATTTCGACAGGAATAACCAGAAACCAGCGGGAGTGGACGTTGCTGTTGAACGTGTGTGAATAGTAATATCAGAAGAAACAGAAATGGGCAATCGAACAAATGGTTCGATCATACGGCAAAAAGTAGAAAGCGACATGGTGTTGAAAGAAAACGAAATCGAACTGCACATACAAAAGCAAAACGTGCGTACAGATTTTGTATTGTTCACATTTATGAATTCTTATATTGTTGAATCATGTTTGTTAATATTTCATAATTTATTTAATATAATTTGTTATCTAATCTTTAGGCAATATTTATTATTTACTCATAATATATTTATTTCATTTAATTTCTTTAAAAACATAACATCTTATTTTATAAAAACAAAATTCGAATTGAAATTATTTACAAAAAAAAGTATGTATTGTGGTCTAGATCACCCTATACCTACCAAGTATATGCATGCATTCAATTGCGACACATGCATACACACATTTCACTGCAATCAACATACATGCATAGACATGCATTTCGTTCTATTTTAACTCCAATACGCCACACACAGGGTCAAGTAACGAACATTGTACAATTAGTAGTAATCAGAATCTCGGTCAAATAAAGTTCTCTGTTAACATTTGTGACCCATAACGTTTATTGTCATAACCGATGGTATGATTTATTGCTTGGGTATTCACATATGTAAAGCAGATGTTTGACCTGCTCATGTATGTATGTATGATGAATGCAACAAATGAAGATAAACATGACAATGACGCCAGCGAACAATACCCTGATTAGTCATCGTCAAAATATTGGGATTACCCCTAGGAATACTACTAGCTAGATTTGTGTATAAAAAGACCACGTTAAGAGAATAAATCCAGAATTAATAGAACCAACAAAGTAGTTGTAACTATGTAATTTCTCAAACTGTTCGGCACTTATGATGGAATCTGCAAGGTGAGGTATTGCCGCTGCCAACGAACTAGGACCGTTTTATCTTTTACAATATTATATTATCATTATCTAATAAAAATGCGTTATCAATACCCAGTGCGCACGTGCAATCAATTTTTATTGTATGCATATATGTACATACGTACATATCTGCAATATACAATCAAATTGAGGAAAACTTTGCACCCATGTCAACCACCGTTTGCAAACTCTTAATTTCGTTTCTTTCTATTTGCCTATGTAAAACCTATATGTACGTATGATCAGCAAAATACTATATTTTTCATTGATAATTGCACTCAATCGGCAACACAGCACTTGCGATTGAATTTTTGGCATTTTTGAAGGTTTTGTCATTTTTGTGCTATCCATCAGCCACCAAAATCAAGACGAAAACACGCCAACACACAAAATTGTTCGTCTTTCGTCGATTTTACTCGCATTGGTATGCACACACATCAACGCATGCGTATTTATTGGTGCTTTTGCTCTCGTTTCTCGGGTCGAAATTATATGGCGAAACATCTGACAAATCGTATGGGAAAAACTAAAAGAGGTAACATACACGAGACAAAAATTCAGGTATACTCTGAACCTGAATACCGTAAGTTAGTAGAGTATCTTGAAGAAAAAAATTCTAAACATACCAACTCAGGCATTGAACCTGATGTGGAAACAAACGATATTTTCGACGCTCTACGCCAAGAAGGTTTTAGTGTACGATCGGTGTACAATATACAAACAAGAACAAACCTCCACTGTCCCTCTACAGAGTTGAGCTAGAGTCAGATTATGTGGCTTTGAACATAGGGGAAGCTCATTATATTTATAGTCTACGCTATTTTTTACTCAAGAAAATCACTGTAGAAGAGTTCCGTAAGCGGCTGGGTCAAGTTCAATGCGCTAATTGCCAGGAATTTGGACACACCAACAAATATTGTCCAGTGTATGTGTTATCTGTGGTGACCTATATGACTCTCAATTTTGCACCAAGCCAATGGACTGCAGAGTAAAAAATGAAGCAACTGCGGTGAAAATCACAGAGCCAACTATAGAGGCTGTCCTGTATACGTCAGCTTTAAACAAAAACTTATGCCTCCGTCGAAACGAGCTGAAAGTGTTCCTCCCTAACTTGCTACACGTGATGCTCCTTCTAGCGAACTCCGAACAGAACTTTCAAACAGTCTCATACGCAAATATTCTCAAAGGAACTCCTTCGATAATGCCTTCTAGCGAAGAGAATAGTTCGCTTTAGAAAACAATGCAATTGTTTATAGCAAATATGACATAACTCATATGTTCAATGCAGAACATGATGCGGAACCAGAATCTGCTTTTGCAATCCCTCCTGCCACTGGAATGCAAATGGCGTAAGTCAACATAAAAATAAGCTTAAACTGTTTCTCAAAAACACTCCATAGATATGAACACTCACCTCAATCAAACAATTTGTTTTCAAGTGGAAGGATACACAGTTGCTGACACAAAACACCGTGGTGGCAAATCTCGTAATGGTACAGCTATTCTTATAAAAAAAAAGGAATAAAGCATTTCCCAATACAGGGATACCAAACCGATCACTTGCAAGCAACAACTCTTCAGCTCGAAGAATATATCAAGGGCCTAACAATCTCAGCTATTTACTGCCCATCCAGATTTAATATTGATGAGGAGCAATATAAACAAATTTTAGTACCCTTTGTACTAAATATGCTGGAGATTTAATGCAATGCATATCCACTGGGGTTCACGTTTAATAACTTCTAAAGGAATAAAACTATTGTCAGTGGTAAATGCGTCTGGACTTGACGTTTTATCCAATCGGAACCCCACTTATTGGCCATCAAATAGACGGAAGACTCCAAACCTTATTGATTTTGCAATAACTAAAGGGTTGAAGAATGTACACTCCCGCGTGCATTCCACTTTGGAGCTAATTTCCGAGCATTCCCCCACGATAATATCTCTGAAAACCGGATGATGTTATCTTGACTATAAGCAAACATACTGGCTCAAGTATAAAACGTATATCAGCTCATATCTCAATATTAATATTTCTCTCAAATCAGAACGGGAAATAATCTCAGCTATTTCCGAACTAACGGAACTGCTTTCCCAAGCAGTGAAAATACCCACAGCCTACATTAAGCCATCAACCCGGCAAGAACGTACCCCCTAAGACGTTCTAGAGCTCCCCTTCGCATTGTTTACACTGTTACATTGTTACAAGACACCGTGAAGGACTTCTACACAAATTAAAGAATATGTTGCCTGCTTCACTTCAATTTGAATAATTCATTCACACTGGAGTACCACAAGGCAGCGTATTGGGCCTCTGCTCTATACATACTGCTGATACTGCTGATATGCTGACCAACGCTAATACAGTCACCTATACTTTTGATATATATGATATGATACAGCTATATTATGCCCTCAACCAGACCCGATATTGCCATCACAACTTCTCCAAGAACATGTAAATACCCTCCAAGAATGTCTTGACTGCTGGAGAACACAAGTCAATGAGTCCAATTGTGTTCACATTACGTTCACTCTATTCAGGAGTTATTGTCCACCTGTGCTAGTTAACTCCAAGCCGATCCCTCAGGCTTCAGACATCTCGGAATGCATCGCGATCGTAGACTCACATGGACAAAGCATATAAGTACCAAAGCAACCCAAATAAAACTTAAAATAAATGAATTGGCCTGGCTCTTAAACAGACAGCCCAAGCTCAAACTGGACTATAAAGTACTACTTTTTAAGGCTGTCATTAAACCCATATGGAAATACAATATCCAGCTAAACCGGAAAAACTTAAATCATTGGGAATAAGTATTTGGTATATTAAGTATGTATATATACATATAAATAATTTCAAAATGTTATGTTTTTCGTTTTGAAAGTTTATTGTTAGTTATAATTAGATTCAATAAAATATACACAATGTTAAAAACAAAATTATATTGTATAGTTTTAGTTAATTGTATAAATATGAATTGTTAATAGTTGAGGTGATGCTTATGCTGCAGCTGTGTCGATGCTGAGGATTCTAAATGTAATGTCGCTGTAATGTAATGTAATGTATGTTCCGCTTCTCATCTGTTTGCACTCTTTCGTGTCGTGTGTTTAACAGAGGGAACAATAACTTTGTAAAGCAAGCATAATCTTTACGCAAGTCGCGATTTCCACATTATTCCCCTTTAGACGAAAGCCATCTTACAAGGAGTTGACTTTTTTATTACTTGCAGTCGATTTTGTCGTAGCTTGAAGTGAGCTAGATGGATTATGGGTGTCGGTATTGATGTTTTCCAGGTGCAGGTATTCTTATTGTGGTGCTATACACAAGTTCAGCTGGTGGTGAGTTAATGTAGGGCGAAGTTAATGTAAACGAAGGAGGATAACGGACAGATGGTGAACCCATCCTTTTGACTGTGACTTGTGAATGCCGCCTTAAACGTTCTGTGTCATTTCTCGATGATTCCTTTGAATTGTGGATGGAATGACGTGGTACGCAGATGAGTTGCACCAAGCGTTGTTATTAGTTCGAAAAAATGGCGGATTCAATTTGTCTACCACGGTCCGATGTTATACGTATTGGCACACCGAATCTTGCAATCCATTCAAATAAAAGGGTCTTTGCGACTATTTCAGCGGTATTCGTCATGCAAAGGTACTGTTTCGGGCCTTCGTGGGTAATGGTCTATTATAGATAAGCAATATCGCTGTGCCTTACGTAATTGAAATAGGCCAACGATGTCGATATTGATATAAGCAAAATGGTCTTGCGGTGGTTCGTACTTTGTGCAGCTGATTTGGTGTGGCGATATACTTTTGAGTGTTGACAGGCCTCACCGTGACGAACAAAAGGACACGATTGTTTTTTAATGCCGGCCCAAACAAATCTGCTAGTTATTATCTTGCTCGCAACACGTGCGCCTGGATGCGACAAACTATGCATGCTGGTTAAGATGTGGTTCCGCTAAATCTGGCGAATAAGGTGCGTGCTGAAGCAACTCGAGCTTTAACTCATTGATTTTGGCCATCGCAATAGCGGATGTGTGAACTGGTGCATTGTCTTGATGAAACAAAACTTTCTTTTTCGCCAAATGCGGCCTTTTTTCTTTAATTTCATCACTTAAACGCTGCAGCAAAATTAGCATAATACTCGCAGTTGATTGTTTCTCCTTTTTGAAGATAATCAATAAAAATTATCCTTCGTGCATACCAAAAACAGACGCCATAACCTTGCCTGCAGATGGAACTGTCTTCGCCTTCTTTGGACACGATTCTACCCTTTCAGTGCGCAAACGCGGCACCCATCTTGCACACATCTTTTTCATCTCCAAATTTTCGGTCAATATACGATGTATAGCACTTTTGAATATGCCTTTAATTTCACCTAGCTCACGTACCTTCAGCTGACGATCAACCAATACCATTTTGAAGATTTTCTTAATTGTTTCTGGCGTGGTCACCTCAATTGGTCGACCAATTGAGGTGACCATACACGAAGGTCGTACACGAAGGAGTAGACCCCTAGAGTAGAATCTAGTTCGGCTTTAATATTCGTTGGATTATATTGAATTACATAACGGTGACCAATTTTTTCCATGTTTACGAATACACTGAGGTCGTTAACTTTCGATGACTTCAAAAAAAATTCTAAACAACGTGGCGCCTTGAAACTTGAAACATATGATTTATAAGGTTGCCACTTTTCACCAAAGTAATTTTTTTCAAACCGCCCTCTAGCGTTTGAATACGAGAGAGAAACCTCGCACGGAGTATGACGAATGTCAGTTGCCTTGGAGTAAACACCTAATGGTTGGAGAACACCGTCCACGTTTTGATGCAACGCTGCACCAACTTCAGTATCCGAAGCGTCGGATACTAACTCAGTGTACTACTAATGTTGCGTTTGTTAACTTCACTTTACATTTCTCGAAAGCTGCTTCCGCTTGAGAAGTCCAAATGTCCGGTGTACAATAAGGTGGATCGCTCCCCATACAAATAAAATTTTGAAAAATTTCACCCCTATTTTTAAAGATTATGTTGAAACGTTCTCGGGAGAAACCAATTTTTTTTAACCCTTTTAGATCCTTTTTGATCTACACATTTCAAACGGAACAGTTTATTGGTTTTTTAAGGGCTTCAATTTTATGATGAAAAATTTTGTTCAATATACTCGCCATCATGGCTTTACAAAATAGCTCCCACTCGGCATTAAAGATATCGGATGCGTTATAATTTGTAAGAAGAGTTAAAAGCATTTCACTTTGAACATTTTCAGCAGATTCGCTATCAGCTGATTTTGCTTCGCTAATAATTTAATACCTTCCCTAATTTGTCATCTGTAAAGCCAGGCGGTGCTTTGTGTGAAATCAATATTGAGTTGTGTGGCGAACTGATTTCCCTATTCCATGTTAGATGAAATGGCAGCGTCTGCTTCTCTACTTTTATCGATCCAGAGAGAAAGTACCTTTTCCACAGATTCAAATTGTTCTCAAGACAATTTATTAGCTGGTGCATCTTGCAATATCCCCGGCTGAAGCATAACAAATTTAATACAGAAAAGATTTTTCTTTCCAACGGTACCCACCTGTCGGCCAGTAATTTGTCATTCTTCCGGCAGTAACAATTTGCCATGGAAAAGCTTCTAAAAAAAACTCTATGAAAAAGCTCAGCAAAAGTGATGTCGCAAGAGTTTTGCCGTTCGGAACTGGTTAAAATAAGTAGGTCCCTTTTTAAAAAAAAAAAATAAATATGTGGCACTTAGAGCCCCAAAGGGCTCATTGGCCGAGCTTCTCTTCCATTACTGTTGTGCGTCTTAAATTTTTAACAGTATTATTATTACTTATTCAGGTGATTTAATGCACTGCGACCTAAAATATCTTTTGTGCACCTATTGCCCAACCAAAACAATTCTAGACTATTTATAAATCTTATAATTGCTGTGGGTTTGATTTTACCTATGTGGTTTGGAGCCAAGAGTCTATTACCTAGGTAACCAAATCTACATCTTTCCACCGCTGGCCAATTGCATAGAATATGTTCCGGTTCAAAGAAGGCCATTTTGACTTGAGTGACAAGAAGCGTGAAAATAGACCCAGAAAAGTTGAGTACCATGATTTGCAGGCTCTTTTGGATGAGGACGACACGCAATCTCAAAAAATGATTGCCGAACAGTTAGATATTACTCAACAAGCCAATTTCCTACGTTTTCATACGAATCGAAATATATATATATATATATATATATATATATATATATATATATATATATACATATATATATATATATATATATATATATATATGTATATATATATATATATACTACTTACTTACTTATGTGGCCATAACAACCGAATATCGATTTAGGCCGAAAATAACATGCTTCGCCAGCCATCTCTGTTCTTCGCTAGCTGGCGCCAGTTAGAAATTCCAAGCGCCGTCAGGTTCTCCAATACTTGATCTTTCCACCGGAGGTTTGGTCTTCCTCTTTTGCGTTGTCCTCCAGCGGGTTCCGAATATAACACCTTCTTAGCTGGAGCGTGTTCTTCCATTCGCTCGACATGACCTAGCCAGCGCAGCCGCTGGATTTTGATGCGCTTTACTATGTCAATATCAGCATACAGCTCGTACAGCTCATGGTTGTACCTTATTCGGTACTCGCCACCAACGCAAATAGGTCCAAAGATCTCTCGAAAACTCCAAGTAATCGCTCATCCGAGGTGGAAATTGTCCAGGCTTCAGCGCCATATGTTAGGACAGGCATGATGAGAGACTTGTAGAGTGTAGTTTTCGTTCTTCGAGAGAGGGCTCGACTTCTCAATTGCTTACTCAGCCCAAAGTAGCAAGAGTTATCCTACGCATGATCTCCAAGCTGACGTCATTACTGCTGTTAATGCTGGTTCCAAAATAGACAAAGTCCCTTACTACTTCAAAAGCGTAGTTGTCAACAGTGACGTGCTGTCCAAGACGCCGGGACTCTTTGTTTGTTGACACTAGATACTTCGTCTTGCCCTCGTTCACCGTGAGACCCATCCGACGCGACTCTCTTTCCAACTCTGAGAATGCTGCACTGACTGCTCGCGTGTTCATGCCGATTATGTCAATATCGTCGGCATACGCTAACAGCATGACACTTTTGTTGAAGATAGTGCCATTATGTCGTAGATCAGCAGCTCGTATTATTTTCTCCATAATAAGATTGAAGAAGTCGCACGATAACGAATCACCTTGTCTGAAACCCCGTTCGGTATTAAACGGTGCGGAGAGGTCCTTCCCAATTTTCACTGCACAACGGGAGTTATGCAGTGTCATTCTACAAAGTCGAATGAGCTTTGCAGGAATACCGAACTCAGACATTGTTGCGTAGAGGTAATCCCTTACCGGACTGTCGAAAGCGGCTTTATAATCAACAAATAGGTGGTGTGTGTCGATCTGTTTTTCTTGGGTCTTCTCCAGGATTTGGCGCAGTGTGAAAATCTGGTCGATGGTGGATTTACCAGGTCTGAAGCCACACTGATAAGGTCCAATCAGGTTGCTGAGCATAGGCTTCAACCTTTCACACAGTACGCTCGATAGAACCTTGTATGCGATGCTCAGGAGACTTATTCCACGGTAGGTGGCGCAAATTGTGGGGTCTCCTTTTTTATGTACAGGACAGAGAACACTGAGCCTCCAATCATCAGGCATGCTTTCATCCGACCATATTCTGCTTATGAGCTGGTGCATGCGGGTGAGCAGCTCATCGCCTCCGGTCTTAAACAACTCGGCAGGCAGGCCATCAGCACCTGCAGCTTTGTTGTTCTTCAGCCTTAAAATGGCCGTTTCAACCTCGTCATAGTCGGGTGGTGGAACATCAACACCATCTGTAATTGGGGTTATCGGGCATTCTCCTCACGTCTTTCCAACTCCCTCTTCTTGCGCCTGAAAAGACGTCTCTCTGCACTCCTTTTCTCTCTGTACCGCTCCTTAACAGCTCGCGTTACGCCTGCACGCAGGGTTTTTCTGTAGGCGGCGTCTTTCTCTGCGGTAGCGTCGCGACACTCCTGATCATACCACTCATTCCTCAGAGGCCGGTAGTAACCGATTACCTCCTCGGCAGCAGTAGTCATGGAGTGGGATATATGTGTCCACCGTGCGCATGTATCATCAAGTGGGGGAGTGTTCTGCATAAGCAGATCCGATAGTCGAGTGGAAAATGCATCTGCTCTCTCTGGTGATCGCAGCTTACTGACGTCGAGCTTTCTCTGTGTGGGACTTCTCTTGTTATTTGCGACACATAGGCGTGTGCGCACCTTAGCTGCAACAAGGTAGTGATCCGAGTCGATGTTGGCACCACGGATCGATTTCACGTCCATCACACTGGAAGCATGCCTTCCGTCAATCACCACATGATCAATTTGGTTTCTTGTACGTTGATCTGGAGACAGCCATGTCGCTTTGTGGATGTCGAGATGCTGGAATCTGGTACCACCAATTACCAGATATATATATATATATATATATATATATATATA
This sequence comes from Megamerina dolium, assembly GCA_963854835.1. Classification (NCBI taxonomy): domain Eukaryota; kingdom Metazoa; phylum Arthropoda; class Insecta; order Diptera; family Megamerinidae; genus Megamerina; species Megamerina dolium. The sequence continues at coordinate 13,493,204 of OY978530.1, forward strand.
TATATATATATATATATATATATATATATATTTTTTTTTTTTTTTTATTTTTTTTTTTTTTTCTATATCTCCGGAGATTCCTGCATGTGGTTACACACATCGAAATGAATATACTTTGTATATCTTTATGCAGGGTATAACAAAATTTAAAATTCTGAATGGAGGCTGATAAGCAATGCTGATGCACGGACTTCATTTTGAAGAAATAGCGTCTAAAGATTTCTTACCAATTTTTAATTAGTTTGATTAAAAAAATATATGTATATTATTCGGTCATTTCTATATTTGATAAAATATATCAGAATATCAAGGTGATTTATTAAGAGCCTTCGGATTTGATTAAAAAAAACAAAAATTTAGAGAAATGTATGAAATCTTTATTTGATATTATGATCTATATAATTCAATGTTTAAAGATGATTTCATGTAAATGTTGACCGCGGCTGTGACTGAAATGGTTCACACGCCGGGTTTAATTTAAGCATACTTTCTCCAACATATCGGCCGGTATCTCACGAATAAGCTCTTCAATATTGGCTTCCAGTGTGTCAACCGTTGCGGGCTGGGCTTGTCGCTATAGACATAAGTTTAACAGTCTCACAAAAAATAGTATAAAGGCGTTAATTCGCACAATCTAGGCGGCAAATTGACCGGCCCCAAACGTGAAATAAACTGTTCACCGAACTTGCGTCTCAATTGGGCCATTGTTTCGCTTGCTGTGTGGCATTTGGCACCGCCTTGTGGAAACTAAGTTCATTTGTCAGCCAAGTCCAGCTCTTCCATTTTGTGTAAAAATATGTTTGTAATCATCGCACGGTAGCGCTCGTCATTCACAGTAACGTTCCTGCCTTCATCGTCTTTGAAAAAGTACGGTCCAATGATGCCACCGGCCCATAATCCACACCAAACAGTACATTTTTCGGGATGCATTGGCAGTTCTTGCATTGCTTCTGGCTGCTCTTCACACGAAATACGGTAATTTTGATTCTTCACGTATCCATTCAACCAGTAATGAGATTCGTCGCTGAACACAATTTTCCTATAAAAAAGTGGTTCTTCGTCCAACTGTGCCAGCGCCCATTCACCAACATTTAGCCGTTGTCAATTCTGCACCAGCTGTATTTTAAAAATTGTTACACCCAAATCCTTCCTCAAAATTTTCCACGTAACAGAGGCCCAATTGCTGCGAACGGCGCTGAATCGATAATCCACGGTCATCAAAACACTGGCGGATACAGCTGCGATATTTTCCTTTGTCAGCACTCTACGTATTCGTGTTGGTGGTTTTAATGTCCAATAATGTAAATTTTGTGCGAAATTTAGTCACAATATTCCGAATAGCCGCCTTAGAAAGTCGCCCAAACTGACCACAAAATAAATGAATGAATGAACTGAGCATGAATTTTGATAATTTTATTCAATAATCTGCAAGCGTTGTTCGTTTGTATGTCGATTCATGGTTAAATTATAGACCAAACTAAATATGTTCAACAGTAACATAGTACACGAAAACAGCTGAGCTGCCAAAAACAGTGTTGCCAAAAATCACTCTGTAGAAGAAGAATATAGAAAGGAGAGAAAGCTGGGAAGTTTGTTAAAAAAATGAGATTATTACTTATTGCAAAATATGGAACACACAGTAATATTCGAAACAGGATGTTAAGGAACTTAAAACAATTTTGGTAAATTCCGATTCTGGGATTTAATGATAGTAGGGTTTTGAAGCGATCCGCATTTTGTCTTTACTGGAATTTATTCATAGTGTGTAAGTTATATTTAACAGAGCGATACAGACGCATAAAATAAGTTATCCCGTGATTGTTATTGGTTCTTTGTCACAGGCGATGACACCACTAAACTAAAAAAAAAAATTAAATCAAAATCAATACCAAAAGAAAATACCTGTAAGTGCATATCGATGAGCGTCAGGCGCTTTTCTCGTCGTGAACGAAGGCACTTACTTGCCAACGAGTCAAATAATCTCATTGATATATGCCTGTCTCGTTCTAGTGTATGCGAATCCAATACGGTAACACCGACGAGTAAAAATACGAGCTGCACGAACTTTTTCAATATACAAACACAAACAGAAGATCCGGTTATGATGACAGCAAATTCTTTGCTGACTCACTTGTCATGGAGTGCCCAATCTCTCTCTCCCAACTTGATAAAAACGCCTATACCAACGAAAACACAGAATAATAATGTTGCTGAAACATTGTGTCAGCAACATTGTATTTCTCAACTGTGTAACACCTAACACATTGTATATCTCAACTGTCTAAATCCTGTTCTGAAAGATAATATTACTAATCCCAATGTGCCAACATCTACAGATCCCATGTTTGCAATGTTCTCTTCCAACGTTAACCCAAAGAAAACTCCTGGCCATCATGAAGTCACAGACAAAATGATAAAAACACTACCCGATAGTGCAGTATTTCTAATTCTAACTATTTTTAATAGTATACTCTTGTTCGGATACTATCCTAAACAATGGAAAGTATCGTTCATTAAAATGATCCCAAAGACAGGGAAGGATCCAACAGTGGCGTGTAGGATGGTAGGATGGTAGGATGGTTAGCAAAGTGGTGAGTAAAAGTAAATGAGATTAAATGCATTCAGGTAACATTGGCACTAAGAAATCGTGCCCCTACGCCACAATCCAGTTTGGAGCGGTCCGTGTAGATTGTGGTGTCGAAGCTGTTTAACAGACATCCCTTAGTCCAATCCTTCCTCGAAGGAAAAACTATTGTGAAGTTTCTATTGAAATTCATCTTCGGGATGATGTAGTCTGTCCTGTCAGACGCATATTGCATTTCCCTTGTTAGTATGCATCCATGTCCGTAGGTTCTCTCCTTCCAGTGACTAGCTTCCTTTAGCCTCACTGCGGTCATGGTTGCCGTTTTCTTAATATATAGCTCAATAGGGAGCATGTATGTTAGAACGTTAAGAGCGCCCCCGGTCTACGACTTTATAGCTCCGACTACCGCTGCACATGCTGACCTTTGTATACTGCTAAGTTTATTAATGGTATAGGCCTTATCCAAGGCTTTCCTCCAAACAACCGAGCTATACAATAAAATTGGACGTACAACCGCTTTGTGCATCCATAAAGTAAGTTTTGGTTGTAGACCCCATTTCCGTGCAATTACTCTTTTCAGTATTTAACCTCGAACGAAGCTTGGAGTCCAAAATAACCCCCAAGTATTTAGCACTGGAAAAAAGAGTTAACGTTTGATGGTTTAATTTAGGCAAGTCAAATTTGGGTATTTTGATTCTGTTGGTGGAAACCATCAGTTCTGTTTTATCCGTATTCAACCTTAGGCCACACTTGATAGCCCAAGAGCTGAGCTCGTCTAACGCCCTTTGCGTGATCCCACTGGTCGTGCTAGGGACAGTCCTGACACCATTAACACCACATCATCGGCATACGCCACCGCTTTGACACCCCCTCTATTTAGTTTTATTAGGAAGTTGTTTATTACGCATAGCCAAAGAAAAGGGGCAATCACCCCCCCTTGTGGGGTTCCCCCTTTGACTAGCATAGAAATGATCCAATCTGTAACACAGTTGTCCACTCCTACATCTATCAACGCCCGTTTGATAGATTCTGTGCTAACATTGTTGAATGCACCCTCTATGTCCAGGAAGGTAGCCGTGGTTTATTGTTTGTTATCCAGAGATCCCTCTATTGTTTGCACTACCTCATGGAGAGCCGTTTCTGTCGACTTCCCCTTTCGGTATGCATGTTGGGCAGTGGATATAAAGGAATTCTCCAGAGAATTCCTTAATATATATCCAGAAGCCTTTCAAATACGAAAGAGGTTAGACTGATGGGTCTGAAATCCTTCGCTGATTCGTGTCGTCTCTTGCCAACCTTTGGAATGAAGACCACCTTTACTACCCTCCAGCTATTAGGTACATATTTCAGGTTCAGACATGCTTTGAACATTTGCACCAGCCACGGGAGCACACAGTCCAATGTTACCTGCAACATTTTGGGCATGATCCCCTCCGGACCTGGTGACTTCAAGGGTGAAAAACTATTAATTGCCCATGCAATTTGTTAGTTCGTTACTATCTCATTTGTGAGTTGCAGTGACTCGGTAAGAGCGCCGAACTGTCATACTACTTCCGCTTTCGTATTGACTGCATCCCGGAAGTGAGTGTTTATGACTAATTCTAGGGATCTTCTGTCGTTTCTGCCCAAGTTCCATCTTGCTTGGCACAAGAAGCACTCGAATGGTCTTTGGACAAGATACGGCTCAGTCTAGCTGAATCTTTGGTAGATTCAATGGACGTACAGAATTCTCTCCAGCCCTCCTTTTTAGCGCTCCTAATAGCTTTCTTGTACAGCCTCCGGCTTTCTTTGTACAATTGCCAATTTTCAGTGGAGTAGCTGATGTTGTAATGTGCTCTTGCTTTCTTCCTTAATTCCGACAGTTCCCGGCTCCACCAAGGGGGGAAGGTTTTTTTGCTATATTTCAGTGGGCACGACATTTTAAAGGCCTTACTGAAAGTTTTTTCCAATGTTTCGACCCTACTGTTTAGTGAATCAATGGATGTTATTCTATGAATGGGAGCCTCTCCTATTCTATTTCTAACTAAATTTTCAAACCTCTCCCAGTTAGTTCTATGGGGCTTACGGTATGGCAAGGGCGGGTCTACTTTAAGATCAAAATAGTAGAGTATCCAGCTATGATCCGAGAAAGAGTTTTCGCTGGAAACTCTCCAATTTTTAGCCCCTATCACATCGCTATCTGATAATAACACTTCCGCCCATCCATCATACTGCTCCGAGCTTGGAAAGCTGAAAGTGGGAGTGTCACCTCTGTTGCCTACTACTAAGTTTATGTTTATTAAAAAGTTAAACAAAGACTCACCTTGTTCATTAGTCTCGGAGCTGCCCCATAATACGTGCCTGGCATTGGCGTCGCACCCGAGAAGAAGGGTCCTGTCACCTCTTTCTTGCGCTAGTCTGCTGACCTCTTCAGGCGGCGCAGGTTTTTCATGTGCCATAAATACTGATGCGAACCGTAGTGTGACGCCGTCAGCTACTAGGTCAGCAACCGTTACATCCTGTGAACTGTACAATGGGGTTAGAAAAATATTTAGGTGTTTTTTTGCTACAATACATGATATAGGCTTACCTTGAATCCGTTTATAGAGCACGTTGTAATTTTTTCCCGGAAACCCGTTGATTTTGGTGCCCACACCCAGGGTTCCTGGACAATGGCTATATCCACGTCCTCCTCCACCAGGAAGACGGCAAGGTTGTCCGTAGCAGCCCGAGAGTGCTGCAAGTTAATTTGGACAACATTGATGACCATAGTTAAACGTCGGTGTTTGTTTCGGTGACGTCGTCCAGCTGCACCCCTTCTAACGGCTTTACGGCGCCCTCGGCTAATCCTGCTGCTCTTCCTCCGGGTTCACAAAGCGGAATATTTTTAGTTTGGCATGCTGCATGCTGAACCAAAGTTCATTTTCCGCTTTTTCTAGCGGTTCGAAGCTCTCTTCTGTAATGAACAAAAGGAACGACGCACTATTCTTTTGCGGATCCCCCTCTTTGATGACTGTCCAGTCAGTCATCGGGATAGCACGATTATGTACCTGCAGATACTTAATCAGCTGGTTGCCATCAAACTCCATGTTTGGTATCCATATACACCCCTTGGGCCGGCGAGGTATCTCGCTGGCTGGGATAGCCTTGAGCCTCAAGCCTTCTCAGGCGTCTTGGATTTTGGCAACCGCGTCGTTAGGGAATATTAAAGAGTCCTGATCGCCGCATTTGATGACCCTATAACTGCGGACAACCTCTGCTGAATCGAAACGTGGTGGCTCACCCTTAGTTACGTGGTTTAGGAGCAGGTTTTGGAGGACGGACAGCAATACTGCTTCCGTTGGCCATTTTGCTTTTTTTAGGCGCCTCCCCGGATTCGTCGTGAGACCGATTCCGCTTTGTTGCCTCGTTTACCCTGGGTTTTTTGGCCAAGTACTCTTTGTAGTCTTGGACCACCTTCCCATACCTGATTTTGTCGGCCTCATCCTTTGGATGAACTGTACCAGCGGCCTCGTTTTTGCTTATCCTACCGAGGATGTGGAGATCCCGTTGATACTGCTTATACAAGGATGGTTGTTAAGGTTTACGTTTGGGCCCCTTGGCCGCAGCGGCTTTTTCTGGTTAATTAATTACTAGTGCGCTGTGACCCACAGCCTCACTAGTAACCGTCTCCTGGCTAGAAGCCAAGAGGTCCTCCTCCGAGGTGGTACCCAACCCCCTCCGTCCGTCCGTCACGGTATCCGAATTTTTGTTTTTATTATTGGTCATGTCAACTGTTTCGTACTTTCGTCTTCCCCGCCAGCTCTCAGAGAAGTCAGGGCTGTATACAGTGACAAGTCACCATATGCGACGACAAAAGAGTATAATCGGGGAAATCTCCAGTCGACCATGTCAGCGGCCCATATCATGGCAAGGCCACCGCTACATTCTGAGGCGGCCTTGTATCAGGATGGCTCCGTGCAAAGACAGCCTAACGTAATCCCCTGGCTGCCAAACTCACCCACTAGGCGCGGGTTGCATAACACCCTGGGTTAGGGGAGATTTTTTAATACTAAGAGGGTTTACTCCCTCCTCCCGTTGTTGAAGCAACGGTCTTCTAACTCTCGTCTGTCTCCTACCAGACAATCCATTGGGGTTGGTTACCCAATCTCATGTAAGGTTGCTAGGATTAGCAGGAGGCACCACATGCAGGTGAGAGCAGAAAATTGATGAGGAGAGGCTAGAAGTCCTAGCTGCAGACTGCGACCTTATCAGTGTATAACACTTCGCATTACTCAACCGTTTACCCCTAAAAATATACCCGTACGTGAGTTTTTTTTTTTTAATGAAAGATATTGCCGGTCGCGGAAATTAAGGAAAACAAAACATAAACAAGAAAGATGCGAATGAAAATTTGTGCTCGTGGAGCAAATAAAATAAAATTAATCGGTCGCGTAATGCTTAATTTTGACATGGACAATGAAAATTTTGAAATACCGTTTGAGGTTGTTCCTTCTTGGTGTTCCTTCCGGTTGTTATTGGTTCTGAAATTTGCTTGCAACCTGAAGTAAAAATAAATCCAACGAGTTATGAAAATAATCCTCTCCAAAATATGTAAAACACAAAGTAATAGGCATTGTTAAAAATTATAGTCGAAAAAATAAAAACCTCAAACGAATTTCATATTGTCTTGTTAAAAGACAACTTATTAACTTATTGTCGGGCATACGTAGCACGTGATTTTTCCACTCTTCATCGTTTTCAGCCCCACCTAACAATGTCTTGCGTGTCCCATATCCCTCTAATCTCTTCGTTTCGCATAAGATCTCTGCGAGTATGGCCTGTAATTGATCGCAATACTGCCATATCAAGCTTGTTCATTGCTTGTTGTGTTGCAGTTGTATCTGCTCGGGTTTCCACGGCATAGGTGAGTACTGGTCGAACGCATGTTTTATAAATTCGGACTTTGCTTTAAGCTTAGATGTTTATTTCGCCATATTACATTGTGTAAGCATCCAGAGATTCGAGCTGCTTTATTCATGTGGCTCTTAACTTCGACTCTTAGTTCTTTCTATGATGTAATTATCGTACCCAAGTAGCAGAATTCCATAGCCTGTTTAGGTATTGTCATGCTCTTCATCTTGGCTACAAATATCTGAATATTAAATGCAGATGAAACTTTCTCGAGGGCATACAACATCCGCTGAAGGTCGTCTTAGTTATCCGACATTATAACTGCATCATCGGGGTAGCACATTATCTTGACTTATCTCAACTTCAGCAAATATCCTTTTCCCCGTGTAGATATTACAGCAAATATTATCTCTTCCAGTGAAGTTTTCGGTGTTGAGATTTCTAATTACAGCTAGAACATCGCTGTGAATATGGCGTTTTTCAAGAATTTAAATTACGTCTTTGAGCAAAACCTTATCAAATGTTTTTGTCAGGTCGATAAAATTTAAAAGTGCTGGTTTTTTGTTTTCAATAGCCTTTTCGACGAGTTGGGCCAAGATAATGATGGCATCTACTGTCGATCTGTTTCGTCTGAATCCTTGTTGCTCTTCTGCAATGCGAGTTTCCGCAATATAACATATGAGGGCGGTCCCAGAACTACCCGACGTGACGTATAAATGGCGGCAGTAATTTCAAAATTACTTTGGTAAAAAGTGGCAACCTTATAAATCATATGTTTCAAGTTCCAAGGCGCCACGTTGTTTAGTATTTTTTTTGGAGTCATCGAAAGTTAACGACCTCAGTGTATTTGTAAACATGGAAAAAATTGGTCACCGTTATGTAATTCAATATAATCCAATGAATATTAAAGCCGAACTAGATTCTACTCTAGGGGTCTACTCCTTCGTGTACGACCTTCGTGTATGGTCACCTCAATTGGTCGACCAATTGAGGTGACCACGCCAGAAACAATTAAGAAAATCTTCAAAATGGTATTGGTTGATCGTCAGCTGAAGGTACGTGAGCTAGGTGAAATTAAAGGCATATTCAAAAGTGCTATACATCGTATATTGACCGAAAATTTGGAGATGAAAAAGATGTGTGCAAGATGGGTGCCGCGTTTGCGCACTGAAAGGGTAGAATCGTGTCCAAAGAAGGCGAAGACAGTTCCATCTGCAGGCAAGGTTATGGCATCTGTTTTTGGTATGCACGAAGGATAATTTTTATTGATTATCTTCAAAAAGGAGAAACAATCAACGGCGAGTATTATGCTAATTTTGCTGCAGCGTTTAAGTGATGAAATTAAAGAAAAAAGGCCGCATTTGGCGAAAAAGAAAGTTTTGTTTCATCAAGACAATGCACCAGTTCACACATCCGCTATTGCGATGGCCAAAATCAATGAGTTAAAGCTCGAGTTGCTTCAGCACGCAATTTATTCGCCAGATTTAGCTCCTTCGGATTATTTTCTATTTCGAAATTTGAAAAACTGGCTTGGTGGTAGAAGATTTGCAAACAATGAAGAGGTGGGGTCTGCGATAGATGACTATTTGAATGAGCTAGACAGTTCATACTATAAACAGGGTATCGAAGTTATAGAATATCGCTGGGAAAAACGTATAGAGCTAAAAGAAGATTGTGTTGAGAATTAAAGAAAAACTTTCCCAAATATGTTGTGTTTTCCTTGTTAGGTCGGGTAGTTCTGGGACCGCCGCATATATATATATATATTTATATACATATATATATATATATATATATATATATATATATATATATATATATATGTATATATATATATATGTATATATATATATATGTATATATATATATGTATATATATCTATATATACATATATATATATATATATACATATATATGTATATATATATCTATATATACATATATATATATATATATATATACATATATATATATACATATATATATATATATATATATATATCTATATACATATATATATATATATATATACATATATATATACATATATATATATACATATATATATATATATATATATATATATATATATATATATATATATATACATACCAGGTGTACAAGCTTAATTGCGCTGTTTTCCAGGTAAAAAATAACCCATGGCTCGTAAACGTATGGAAATGGCTTTTTGAGTAACACCTAACTGCTCGGCAAGCATTTTTTGCGATTGGGTGTCGTCCTCATCCAAAAGAGCCTGCAAATCATGGTCCTCAACTTTTCTGGGTCTTTTTTCACGTTTCTTGTCACTCAAATCAAAATGACTTTCTTTGAACCGATGAAACCAGTCTCTGCAAGTGGCTTCCGACAGCGCACTGTCACCATAGACCTCCACAAGCATTCAATGCGACTTAGCAGCAGATTTCTTCAAATTAAAGCAAAAAAGTAGAGCTTCCCGCATATGCTCTTTTTCTGGAACGAAACTAGACATAATTATAAGAGGAAAAATTAATGTTGTATGAAATCACTGATAATGTTTACTAATTGATGTAAACAGGTGTCGAACCCATAAAAACAAGGATGCACAGTCGATAATAGCTCAATATTCTCACTAACGCCATCCACGAGCAAACAGCGGATATAAGCTTGTACAACTGGTATATGTATGTTATGTTTATATATTCTCTTTCTTCTTCTTATGTGGCCATAACAACCGAATATCGATTTAGTCCGAAAATAACATGCTTCGCCAGCCATCTCTGTTCTTCGCCAGTTAGAAATTCCAAGCGCCGTCAGTTTCTCCAGTACTTGGTCTTTCCACCGGAGGTTTGGTCTTCCTCTTCTGCGCCGTCCTCCAGCGGGATCCGAATATAACACCTGCTTAGCTGGAGCGTGTTCTTCCATTCGCTCGACATGACCTAGCCAGCGCAGCCGCTGGATTTTGTTGCGCTTTACTATGTCAATATCGGCATACAGCTCGTACAGCTCATGGTTGTACCTTATTCGGTACTCGCGCCCAACGCAAATAGGTCCAAAGATCTTGCGTAGGACTTTTCTCTCGAAAACTCCAAGTATTCGCTCATCCGAGGTGGAAATTGTCCAGGATTCAGCGCCATATGTTAGGACAGGCATGATGAGAGACTTGTAGAGTGTAGTTTTCGTTCTTCGAGAGGGCTCGACTTCTCAATTGCTTACTCAGCCCAAAGTAACACCTGTTAGCAAGAGTTATCCTACGCATGATCTCCAAGCTGACGTCATTACTGCTGTTAATGCTGGTTCCAAGATATACAAAGTCCCTTACTACTTCAAAAGCGTAGTTGTCAACAGTGACGTGCTCTCCAAGACGCCGGGACTCTTTGTTTGTTGACACTAGATACTTCGTCTTGCCCTCGCTCACCGTGAGACCCATCCGACACGACTCTCTTTCCAGCTCTGAGAATGCTGCACTGACTGCTCGCGTGTTCATGCCGATTATGTCAATATCGTCGGCATACGCTAACAGCATGACACTTTTGTTGAAGATAGTGCCATTATGTCGTAGATCAGCAGCTCGTATTATTTTCTCCATAATAAGATTGAAGAAGTCGCACGATAACGAATCACCTTGTCTGAAACCCCGTTCGGTATTAAACGGTGCGGAGAGGTCCTTCCCAATTATGCAGTATCATTCTACAAAGTCGAATGAGCTTTGCAGGAATACCGAACTCAGACATTGTTGCGTAGAGGTAATCCCTTACCGGACTGTCGAAAGCAGCTTTATAATCAACAAATAGGTGGTGTGTGTCGATCTGTTTTTCTTGGGTCTTCTCCAGGATTTGACGCAATGTGAAAATCTGGTCGATGGTGGATTTACCAGGTCTGAAGCCACACTGATAAGGTCCAATCAGGTTGCTGAGCATAGGCTTCAACCTTTCACACAGTACGCTCGATAGAACCTTGTATGCGATGCTCAGGAGACTTATTCCACGGTAGGTGGCGCAAATTGTGGGGTCTCCTTTTTTATGTACAGGACAGAGAACACTGAGCCTCCAATCATCAGGCATGCTTTCATCCGACCATATTCTGCTTATGAACTGGTGCATACAGGCGAGCAGCTCATCGCCTCCGGTTTTAAACAACTCGGCAGGCAGGCCATTAGAATCTGCAGCTTTTTTGTTCTTCAGCCTTAAAATGGCCGTTTCAACCTCGTCATAGTCGGGTTGGTGGAACATCAACACCATCATCTGTAATTGGGGTTATAGGGCAAACTCCTCCACTGGCGAAATTGTTCGTAGCATCGCCATTCAGTAACGTGGAGAAGTGTTCCCTCCATAGGCTCAGTACACTCTGGACATCTGTAACCAGATTCCCATTTCCATCAAGACAAGAAGAGGCTCCGGGATTTAAACCTCCACTCAGGCGCTTGATCTCTTCAAAGAATTTTCGAGTCTCATTCTTGTCGGTACACATCTCTATCTCCTCACACTCGCGTCTTTCTTGTTCTCTTTTCTTGCGCCTGAAAAAACGTCTCTCTGCACTCCTTTTCTCTCTGTACCGCTCCTTAACAGCTCGCGTTGCGCCTGCACGCAGGGTTTTTCTGTAGGCGGCGTCATTCTCTGCGTTAGTGTCGCGACACTCCTGATCAGACCACTCATTCCTCAAAGGCCGGTAGTAACCGATTACCTCCTCGGCAGCAATAGTCATGGAGTGGGATATATGTGTCCACCGTATGTATCATCAAGTGGGGGAGTGTTCTGCATAAGCAGATCCGATAGTCGAGTGGCAAATGCATAAGGGGGCAGCGGTTGTAAGCTTCATCGAGGCGCTGAAAGAAGCTCTTCTTTGTCACATTGTCCTTCTCATCCGTCGGAGCGTGGGCACATATAAGGCTGATGTTAAAGAATTGGGGTGGGTGCCGTAGTTCAGTGGTTAGTGTGTTCGCCTTCTGATCTGTAGGTCGTGGTTCAATCCCCGGCTGATGCATAAAAAATTTAATATCGATAAGATTTTTCTTTTGAATGGTACCCACCTGCCGGCAAGCAATTGGCAATTCTTCCGACAGTAACAACTTGCCATGAAAAAGCTTCTTAAAGAACTCTGTGACAAAGCTCAGAAAAAGTGATGTCACAAGTGTTCTGCCCTTCGGAACCGGCTAAAATTAGTAGGTCCCTTCTAATACTGTCCAAATTTAGGACGGACAACAGTAATGGAAGAGAAGCTCGGCCAATGAGCCCTTTGAGGCTTTAAGTGCCACATATTTATTATTTTTTTTTAAGAATTTTGCCTTCATGCGGATTGTGGCCAGCCGTTCGTTCACAGGCGTGAACTGTGAGACAAGATGTCGTAGTCTCTTGCTGACCAAAAATCCACATCCTAATTCGTGCCTTTCAGCATGGCAACTGTAGTAGATGTCACAGGACGCTCTTTTGGAGCAGCCCTGTCCCGTCCATCGCATTTCCTGGAGAGCGGTGATGTCAGCTCTGTATTTTTCGAGGACATGAAACTACTGTTTACCCCGCAGAAGGGTTTTTGGCCTATGAAAGGAGTTTGTGCGCCTTTTTTGGCCAGTAAATCTGCCATTTCATTGCCTGCATGCCCCTCGTGTCCCGGTACCCATATTAAAGTCACAGAGTTCCTCTTTGCTAAGGTATTGAGAAGTTCGAAATATTCCCAGACCAACTTAGATTGGAACGAGAAATTCATTAGTGATTTTAGAGCTGCCAGAGTGTCTGAAAGAATGCATATATTGGTTTTTCGAGTGCCCCTACGTAAGCATTCTCTGACAAATAGCTCTAAGGCGTGGACCTCCGCCTGAAAAATGGAAGCTATTTTTCCCATTGCATTTGCCTTCCGGAAATTTGGCCCTACAATTCCCGCTCCAACACTACCATCTTCCATTTTGGACCCATCAGTGTACCATAGCTGTGAGCCCTGGTTTAGAAATGTTTCGCGATCGTGAATGATCACTTGAAAGAGTTTGGAGAATATAAGGTTTTTATTCCTCCTGCCAAAGACCGTGAGGCCCGGTGAATTCCAGACTACGTCTAGAATCTTAATGTGCCCTTTTAAGTTGTCTTGTTTCAGGTCCTCAGCTCCTCAGAGAGTGTTAGTTCTGTTTCACCTAACTTCAATATCCCTAAATTTACTTCCTCCTCTTCGTGAAGGGTACTAACGTCGTTTTGCTAGGGTTAATCGAAAGTTCTTTCTCTTGACACCAATCTTGTGTGATGTCAAGAGCTAGTTGCATACGCTCAGTTATAGTAGAGTCAAATTTGCCTCTAACCATAATTATTAAGTCATCTGCAAAGCCCTGAACTTCGTATCCGAGATCATCGAGAGTTTGTAAAAGCTCGTCAATGACCAATAACCATAGGAGCGGCGATAATACGCCTCCTTGAGGACAACCCTTGGTTGACTTGACAATTAATTTTGCTGTCCCCATTTCGTAAATTAATGTCCTGTTTTTCAGCATATAGAGAACCCATATTATTATCAGTCTATGAATTTGGTTCCTAACCATACCTTTCTCACTAGACCTGAAAGTAGAATTATCAAAAGCTTCTGTGTTATCAACCAATGCCTGTTCGATTTTACTCGTTAGGCAATGTATTGCAGTCTCAGTCGACTTGCCTGACTGGTCAGTATATTGTTCAGTATAGAGTGGTGTATCTTTGAGATAAACTTCTCTGATGTACTGATCTATCATTTTTTCCATTGCTTTTAGCAGGAAGGATGTTAGGCATATGAGCCGAAAGGATTTGGGCGTGTGATCCGCCTTTTTCTCTGATTTCGGGATGAAAGCGACCCTAGCTTTTGTCCATGACTTAGGCACTGCACCTAATTCCAGTCTTGTCCTGGAAATTTTTGTTAGAATTGGTGCTAATACATTAGCACCTTGTCGGAGAAGCCAAGGTTTAATATTGTCTACACCAGACTATTACGTCACACGCACTGTCTGATGCCACCTTTATAGAAGGCGAATGCAACTCTGACTTGATCAGTCAGCAGTCGATTCGTTATTCTTGTTCTTTTTTTTTCTTATACATAAAATATTTTCCCGAACAATACGGACAGTGCGCGCCTTTTTTTCATTTTTTTTATATATATTTTTATCTCAACAAAATATGTACTAGTATAATTAAAATTATAAATTTGTATCCCGTGGTGTTTCTTATAATAAATAATACACATAACACATGTGCGTGTATATATCTCGAGTGTTTATTCTTTTGTACAAAGCAAGTACATAAAAAAGAATTGTCTTGCAATTTGCAATTTATTTTAGATTTGGTTTCTCATTATTTCCCATTATTTTTTAAGCGTTAAATTCTAATTTCTTTATAATTTTGTTTAATATTTTTCGCTCTCTGGTGTGGATTTTGCGTCTCCTTTGTAGTATTCCTGCAAGAGGGGCGGAATGTCTACGCCAGAGTGAATGCGCAGCGCTGCCGGTGTGTTGTATTCAGATTTCTTTTCTACTACTCTCTCCTTTTTTATTGCACTTACTTTCTTATACACTCTCTCTCTCTCTGCCTTTGCTTTTTATTTGTTTTCTATGAAAGTGCAATATCTCTTCTTATCTATCTCTATGATCATTCTCTTTTGGATCTCTCTTAACACAGTGCAGTGCGCGCCATCTCATTTTTTTCCCTAAAATTTAACAATATATATAAACAAATATACAATATAATAAACGAAACTCACGCAAATTCAATATAAAACTATAACCTAACAACGAAATTGTCAACTAAAAAGAAGTGAAAAATAGAAAATAAAACATGAGATATAATACAATTAACATAGAACAAAAAAAAAAAAACAAAAAATGTGTATGTGACAGAGATTCCGGTGAGCTCATACCTTAGTTGAGTTGAGTTTTTATTTTTCCGCTACTTGAACCACCAACTGCTTCTTGCTTTAAAAGAATTAAAATTGTATTTTTGATTAATCATTATTTTTAGTAATAAAATAATAAATTATAAATATAAAATCTACTTGTATGTGTTTTCGGAGTTGTTGATGTTGTTGTGGATTAGGCATTTATTTTTTCGGGTAACGTCATTTTCCAATTGCAAATTGTTGATGACTGTTGTCAAATCTTGCTGTTGTTGTTGCTGATTTTCTTCCATTTGTTCTGCTTCATTAATTGTTGTTATTATTTATATTGTTGAGGTGATGGTGCTGCTGCCACTTGTTATTGTTGTTGAATTCGCAGTAGCACAGTTTTGATCATTGTACCTTTCCAATGTTTGTGTCGCACAATCTACTGCAGCTTGTTGCATTTCTTCGCTCATATGACCATTTTCAATAACTGCTTTACGGTCAGACATTTTGCTAGATTTGTTGTACGTTTATAATTTTCCGAATGGTAAAGCTTTTCGTTGGTGGCTAATACCATTATTCAAAGATATGTAAATCAAACCTTGATTTACTTAACTATTTTTGTTATCGAGAGGAATTAATTTAAGTTTCCACCGAAACGCACGCTAATTGCAAGACAATTCTTTTTTATGTACTTGCTTTGTACAAAAGAATAAACACTCGAGATATATACACGCACATGTGTTTATGTGTATTATTTATTATAAAAAACACCACGGGCTACAAATTTATAATTTTAATTATACTAGTACATATTTTGTGGAGATAAAAATATATATAAAAAAAATGAAAAAAAGGCGCGCACTGTCCGTATTGTTCGGGAAAATTTTTTATGTATAGGAAAAAAAAGAAGAACAAGAATAACGAATCCACTGCTGACTGATCAAGTCAGAGTTGCATTCGCCTTCTATAAAGGTGGCATCAGACAGTGCGAGTGATGTAATAGTCTGGCGTAGACAAATATCATCAACACCAGGAGATTTAAATGGATTAAACGTGGAGATTGCCCATTTAGTTGACGGTAAAAATTTTACGAGCCAGTGATAGTGACCTGCGTGTAGCCATCAAGAAACTGATATCCTCGATGCTTTCACTGTCCTCATCACAGGTGGCACAACCCGGAAAGTGAGTGTCCAGCAGTAACTGTCCTAGGTCTTTCAGAGATATCGTATAATTTTTAACTGAATAATCTTTTCTGAGCGATTTCTAGAGTGTGGTAGCTAATGGGAGTGCTGGGATCTCCTCGCAGAATCTTTTCCAAGAATCTCTCTTAGATTCTCTCAGTTATTTATTGTAGGCCGTTAAGGCACATTTATAGGATACCCAGTCCCCACTGGACTTGGCTCTATTGAAAAGCTGACGTTCTTTCTTGTGCAACTTGTTAAGTTCCTCCCTCCAAGGAACGTTCCTAGAACGTTTCTTCACCACCAAGTCGCAGCTGTTTTCGAAAGCCTCAGTTATTGTTTTTTCAAGTTTTCTGACCAGTTCTTGAGGTCCAGTTCTTGAGAATTGTTAATTTTCTCACTTGGGCACCCTAAATTTTTCTCTAAGTGGAAGTTATTGTTTTTTCAAGTTTTTTAACCTCGAGGTCCAGTTCTTGAGAATTGTTAATTTTCTCACTTGGGCACCCTAAATTTTTCTCTAAGTAGAAGTTATACAGCGACCAATTGGTCTTCCTAGCATTCCTAATTTCGAAGATGTCTTCAGCTTCCTCTTTTAGGTCAAAGCGTATATAACGTTGATCCGACAAGGAGACTTCGTCTAACACCCTCAAGTTAGAAATGTTATTAGATATAAATGCACTGGTTAAAGTGAGATCTAGCACCTCCCCCCTGATTGCATTTACAAAAGTTAGTTCATTTCCCCTATTTAACACCACAATGTTGTTAGTAGTAATGAAGTGAAAAAGTGACTCACCTCGAGTATTTGTGTCTGTCCTTCCCCATGCCGTAAGATGTGTATTTGCATCGCAGCACATCACCCAATGAAGATTTCAAGTGAGGCAACAAGCTGCTCAGGAGCTGATGGATCTCCTGGAATACCGCCTCCTCTGCATCGTCACCAGGAAGGTACATGGAGGCTAGTAAAATTGTTTTTCGTCCTCTGGCACTTGGCACTTCTGACTGTACCGCCACCAGATCATGTTGTAGGAGCTCTGAAATTGGAAGAAATTTAATATTTTTGTTGATAAGCATCGCTGCCCTCGGTTGGTCAGCATTTCTGTCGTAGATCAACTTACATGCTTTTTTCTGCAGACCATTTATTAGCCCATTTGCGGCCCATGGTTCTTGGATGGCCAAGAGGCTATATGAGGCTGATATTGCCCGGTGGAGATTTATTTGGAGACAGTTGAGCTGCCTCCAATTGCCAGTTTGTATTCGAGGTGGAGCCTGGAACATTATTTCCCAGACAATCGAGGTCGATTGTTGCTCTTCAGCAACAGTCTTAACTTTTGCCCTGTTACTCTTTAGTCTGGGTCTTAGCTGGGCACTGCCAAAGCCATAAAAGATCTTGTTGCCCAGCTTTTCGACCACTTTAGAAGACTGTGGGTCCAGGGCCATCGTCAGCTCGACTAGGTCACGTTTATGAAGCCTGATTTGCACCCGCCATTCGCTAACATAAATGTCCGAGTTCTGTGACTCAATTTGCTCCACATCGATCATTTTGCCACAACAATGAGCCAGGGAAGTATCCGACAAAGATTTTGGCCTTCGGCCCTTCTGCCTCGTCCACGAACTTTAAATCTCTCCCATGGCTTCAGGGCTGGTATCATCTTCTTTAACTAGTCCACAATTTCGTCGTCCAGACAGTTAATAGTTAACCATCCGGGCTTAAAACCATAGCATGCAAAGTAAGGCTTCACCGAGCCACCACGGTACTCGTAGACCCCGTCGATGATGCAACTCTGCACCTTGCCAATTTCCTCAGTGGACGATATGCCCTCCGGGAAATTGTTTGGAATAATCCCGCCCTTCTTGGAGAGGACAGCCTCAGCCACAGTAGGCTTCGAACAGGGAACGCCTGCAGGGACGATTTATAAGCCACTCCTTTAGAAGCTACCTCTAACACCACCTCCATCTCCCCGCGGGCCGGCACAGTGGACGCAGTCGAAGGTCCTGTTGATGGTCTATCAACCTTACTCTCAGGTGCGAACTGCTTTGTCGACTTGGAGGTCGATGTCGAAGTGGACCCACCCGACCGGGGTCTTTTCGGGGTCGTCTCTACATGCAACAATTGGACCGTCTGAAGGAAGCAATCGCCCAGAAGCTGCCATCTTTGGGCAATAGGAGAGCAATTGTGTTCCATCAGGACAACACCAAGCCACACATATCGATAGTGACTCGACAGGTTCTTATGGATCCACCTTATAGTTTGGAACTGGCACCAAGTTATTACTACCTGTTTCTGTCAATGATTCTGCTGGTGAAAAATTCGCTTCAAGTGAAGCTTGTGAAAATCGACTATCCCAGTTTTTTGCAAATAGGGACGAGGGTTTCTATGGGAGTGACATTATGAAATCACCTTCAAAATGGCAACAAGGTATCGAACAAAGCGATGCATATTTGACCTAAATCGGATCATTCTAACTATGCTAAATAAAACCTTCAATTTTATGCAAAAATAATTGATTTCTTGTTACTAGACCATATATATATATATATATATATATATATATATACACATATATAATATATATATATATATAATATATATATATATATATATAATATATATATATATATATATATATATATATAATATATATATATAATATATATATATATATATATATATATATATATATATATATAATATATATATATATAATATATATATATATATATATATATATATATATATATTTATATGGTCTGGTGGTGTTTTCGCAAGGTAACGTGTCTAACTGCCTCAACCGGGTGGGGCTAGCGCAATCCTTCTTGAACTCATCGCAAGTCAACTCACTGGTTGTCATGTAGTTTGATTTGAGCGCTATGTGATTATACCTTTATTTGTTAATGAGGGGTAGTAATGTAACTTGCTCTGCTTACTATGTGATGACGCCTTCATTATTATTAATGGGGGCCCTCCACGTGGCGACTACCGGTCAACGTCCTCCTGGAACCCGCTGGGAGGCGGCTGAAGTGAGTGGCGAAAATCTCCTTGGTTAGAGGTTGTGTGTTGGGTTTGGGACCCGCCACATAAAAAATCCCCCCAGTGAAGAAAACAGATATGCCTCGGATAAGGACTACCGCTATTGTTGATGATACCCGCAAATGAAAAAAGGACTATGATTTACGGATATGCGCCTGGAATGTCCGGTCCCTTTATAGGGAGGGTGCCTCTATCCAGCTGGTTGATGTTATCGAAAAATACAGAACTGATATCACCGCTCTTCAGGAAATGCGATGGACAGGACAGGTCTGCTCCAAAAGAGCGTCCTGTGACATCTACTACAGTTGCCATGCTGAAAGGCACGAATTAGGATATGGATTTTTGGTCAGCAAGAGACTACGACATCTTGTCTCACAGTTCACGCCTGTGAACGAACGGCTGGCCACAATCCGCATCAAGGCAAAATTTTTCAACATCAGCCTTATATGTGCCCACGCTCCGACGGATGAGAAGGACAAGCTGTATGCCGATATTGACATCGTAAAGCGCATCAAAATCCAGCGGCTGCGCTGGCTAGGTCATGTCGAGCGAATGGAAGAACACGCTCCAGCTAAGAAGGTGTTATATACGGAACCCGCTGGAGGACGACGCAGAAGAGGAAGATCCAACCCTCCGGTGGAAAGACCAAGTACTGGAGAACCTGACGGCGCTTGGAATTTCTAACTGGCGCCAGCTAGCGAAGAACAGAGATGGCTGGCGAAGCATGTTATTTTCGGCCTAAATCGATATTCGGTTGTTATGGCCACATAAGTAAGTAAATAAGTAAGATAACAATATTATAACCACCACTTCGTCTGGCATCACCACAGTAATTTCTGCCAACTGTTCTACCACAGCATAGAATTCATTGAGATGCTCAGCTATATTCTCACTTTCCGACATACGGAGACAGAGCAATCTTTTGAACAGCGTTATTTTGCGAGCTGGTCCTTCAGCTTATTCCAAGCCTTCAAAGACGTATCGCATGATACGTATCGTATGATTAAGCTGCGATGGTTTAATACTCAACATTAGACTAGCGAGCGTCTTTTCATCTTTCATATCGAATGCTGCGATTTCCTCTGAAGTTGCGAATTCACTCTTAATGTGCTTACCGCTGACAATCGGCCACAATTCCGAATATACAAGCACACTCTTCATTTGAATTGCCCATAGTGTCATTAGTAGTTTGTATCATTCAGCTTCTCGATGGCGTACAAACCCGTAGAACTCATTTTGACATACAAAATTATTAATTAATGCAACTTTTAATTATTATCCACTCTTATGATACTGCACCTGGGCCCATAACCTGTTAGAATTTTCTAGAATCACGAAAGAAAGAAAAAACAACAGCGACTTCCGAATTTAACAGTAGATATTTTTTTTTATTACGAATGAACAAAATATTGTATATACAGTTGGCATTACGCTTCATTTTTACTTTTAACATATATATATATATATATATATATATATATATATATATATATATATATATATATATATATATATATATATATATATATATATATATAGGTATTGTATATAAAATATATATATATATATATATATATATATATTGTATATATATAATATATATATGTACACACACACACACATATATATATATATATATA
The DNA here is from genome assembly GCA_963854835.1 of Megamerina dolium. Lineage (NCBI taxonomy): Eukaryota > Metazoa > Arthropoda > Insecta > Diptera > Megamerinidae > Megamerina > Megamerina dolium. Next base: position 13,514,310 of record OY978530.1, read on the forward strand.
TATATATATATATATATATATATATATATATATACTTACTTTTACAAAGATTTCAATTCTTCCTTTATTTTGATATGTAGAGATGCTAATATATATGTAGCTGTGTAAATAAACACATTTACCAAATAAAAAATATTTTATATAATTTTTATTTAAAAGCATTGCGATCATATTTGTGCTGATCTCTTGTACGGAATTTTTGATGTCTGTTCTTTATAGGCGACTGGTTGTTGGATATTGAATCTGGACGTAGTCAAGACCTTGGTGCTGGACCAACACAACATTTCACAATTATTTTCAATACATTTGTTATGATGACACTATTTAATGAGATCAATGCTAGGAAAATACATGGGCAACGTAATGTTGTGGAGGGCCTATTCACAAACCCAATATTTTATACTATATGGATATTCACAATGATTGCACAGGTGAGTAAAATGTTGTAATATAAAAATAACCATAGATCGAATTACAGTTTACAATTTTTCTCCCATAGGTTGTTATAATACAATATGGTAAAATGGCATTCTCAACAAAAGCCCTTTCACTTGACCAGTGGCTATGGTGTATATTTTTTGGTATTGGTACATTAGTTTGGGGACAGATAATCACATCAGTGCCTACTAGAAAATTGCCTAAGATCTTATCGTGAGTACTCTAGTGGATTGTATAGCTTTTTGCATATATAAGAAACACCCGCACAAGCTTCCATAATATTATACTAAGACGCTATTTGTGTGCTGAAGAAGATGAATTTTCATCTTTCAATTTTTCATTTTAATATATTCTATAAGTTATTAATTATTAAATTTTATGGGTACTGTAGCTCAGTATAATAAAGTGCGTTAGCATTTCTGTCCGTAAATCGTGTGTTCGTCCCCGACAGTACTTTTTCAAATTAATCTTTTAACTTTTTATCTTTAATGACTATGAGCATTTCGTTTTGTTTCTGTTGGCGAGGATGATGCCTGATGAGGATTAGTTCAAATGCTAATTGAACGTATCTCCATCAGATTTATAAAGATGATTCTTCCATATATTTTTCCATCACTAACCCATATTATAGATCATTGTTTTATCAGCTCCGACTTTCCTACCTCATGGATTGGTACCATTATTCCCATTGCTAAGATTGCCATACCTCGTGAGCCCTAAGACTTTAGACTTATTACGATTTACTTGCCTTGGGCAAAGTTTTCCATCTTTAACCCATATTATTAATCATTGCTTTACTAGCTCCGAATTTCCAACCTCATGGATTGGTACCATTATTCCTATTTCTAAGACCTATTAGGATTTTGCTTGCCTTAGGCAAAGTTTGTGAGCATCTAATTGCGGAACAAATTTCTGCTTACATACATAGGAAGAGGGCATATATCGTACTGGTCACAGCTGCACCACTGCAATGCTGGAAGTCATTGACGACATACGTATTTCTTTTAATCAGGATAAGTTAACCTTGCTTTGTCTCTTAGATTTCTCAAAGGTCTTTGTTTCAGTGTGCTATGCCTCAAGTTGAAGCTTTACTTTAGTTTCAGTAAGGGCGCTGTGGATCTCATTACCTCAGTAATAGGCAAAAACAAGTAAGAGATGACATTGATTTTTCATCCTTGTCTTTGCTCGTTATTGGTGTACCTCAGGGGTCAATTTTGGGACCATTGCTTTTTTGTTTATTTGCTGATTTTATACTACATTCTACGATCCATGCCTACGCTAACGATATTCAGCTATATACTTCTGAAATCCTTACTGAGATTGATTTATGATCATAAAACTTAAATAAATAAATAAATATGTGGCACTTAAAGCCCCAAAGGGCTCATTGGCCGAGCTTCTCTTCCATTACTGTTGTGCGTCTTAAATTTGGACAGTATTAGAAGGGACCTACTTATTTTAACCGGTTCCGAACGGCAGAACACTTGTGACATCACTTTTTCTGAGCTTTGTCACAGAGTTCTTTTAGAAGCTTTTTCATGGCAAGTTGTTACTGTCGGAAGAATTGCCAATTGCTTGCCGACAGGTGGGTACCATTCGAAAGAAAAATCTTATCGATATTAAATTTGTTATGCATCAGCCGGGGATTGAACCACGACCTACAGATCAGAAGGCGAACACACTAACCACTGAGCTACGGCATTTTTATTTTATTTATTATAAAACTTAATGCTGCTTAAAAACATGTTGAGAATTAATACTCTGAAATCCATTTAGAGGAAGAATATATGCTCCCTATTTATTCAACCAATCTTAATTGGGAATTCAAAACTTGAAATTGTCGATACTGTCGTAAGCTTAGGTTCTTCGATTAACTCAAGGCTAACATGTTGAGACCACTTTTATCGTTTGTTTACCTTTCCTTAATTTTTGTTTGTTTGGTTTAACACCTATCCTTAATTTTACTTTTAGTTAAGTTTCTTAGGCTAATACAATATATATTAAATTTCATTAGTATGTTCGATTTTTATTTAAATTGTTCTTTATCTGTGGTGTATTACAAAATAATGTATTCTATTGTATTGTATTGTAATTTTAATAATAATAATGCAAATAACAAAAATTGCTGCATCTACTCGTTTACTGTAATTATTTTAAATTTAAAAGAAAATGTACCAATATGTCAATTTTAGCATGGGCACATAATTTTCGTTTAGGATGGTATTCGCTCCTCACTGTTTAGGTATTTGATTTATTTTTGTATTTATAGATTAGATACTGCCTGTACCAGTTTGTTTGTGCGTTTTCATTGTAGGCAGCAACAGCAGCGAATGTGATTCTTTTCAGCGTTGCTGTGAGCATTTGAAATATCCAAAATTCATTAAGTGATCAATATTTTTGGCAATCTACTTTGTATTTTTCCTTGATATTGTTAAAATCCGATATAGATGAAAATCGGGCACAGGTTAAATACGCCAGTCATGGTAGTAGTCTTAACTTAATTCTTTTCTATAAAATAACTGTTTCAGCGGGGAGCGAGTGGGCTCGCTCAATCTGGAAGCGCAATTGCCTGCTGGCTGCGTTGGTGGTAGGTGATTTAGTTGACGGTGACTGTAGGAGTTGTTGTTGTGACGACACAAACACTTCTTTTCACTTGATTTGAAACTAAATATACAAATTAAGTATATATAATTATATTGTTTACTTTTATAATTTTAAAAATTATTTATTATTTTTTTTTCTCGAGAGATTTGCAGTTATATTGAGGGAGTTTTTGATAAATCATAAAGAAAGGTAATAAAATGGAAAGTAAAGAGAAAAAGTAAGCAGAATAGTTGAAGGGAACGGGAGAGAGGGAGAGAGAGAGAGCGAAATATAGCGGGACGCAATTCTATTTCGGCTGCTAATCCTAGCAAACTTTATACGGGCAGTGCGCGACAGACGTGTTCTGGCGTAGACAATAACTAAATACATTCTTTATATATATCTATATATATATATATATATATATATATATATATATAAATATATATATATATATATATATATATATATATGTATATATATATGTATATATATATATATATATATATATATACATATATATAGTATATACATATATATATAGTATGCATATATATATATATATATATATATATATATATATATATATATTTATATTTATATATATATATTTATATATATATATATATATATATATATATATATATATATATATATATTTAGAAACGAAGCTTAAATTTACGTCAAATGTGAGAATGTGGTCTTGGTGGCTAAGATTTCGTGGGATAACCTTTTTGTGTGATGACAGCTTGACATTGGCGCTGCATAGACTTGATTAAACTTCGACATCGTTCGATTGGAATTGATTCCCAAGCCCTTTTAGTTTCCATAAATATTCTCTGCGATTGAAGTCTGCATTCGATGACGGACATTCTAAAAGATGGATTGAATTGTCCTCAAAAAACTTTTTGGTTAATTTAGCCGTATGTTTTGGGTCGTTATCGTGCTAGAATCTTCAAATAACGTGCATATTTTCTTCGGCCCATTGCAGCATAACTTTTTGAAGAATCTCAACATATTTTTCTTTCAATAAAGTACCATCGATTCTACAAAACGGACCAAGACCATTTCAGGAGAAGCATCCCCATACATTTATGGAGCCACCGCCATGCGTAACGATCGGTGACACATATTTTGAGTCAAGTTGAGCATTTTTTGGTCGTCTTACATACATTCTACCATCTGGACCTATGCGATTAATTTTAGTGTCATCACTCCAGACTATAAATTTCCATTGGTGTTCAGTCGAAGCTGCGTGTTCTTCAGCGAATTCCAAAGGGCGTTTTCATTGGCTAGACGTCACCAAAGGTTTCTTGCGTGCGATGAAGGCCATATTCAACCAAATGACGTGCAACTGTACGTTTTTATATGGAGTCTCCGTAGTCCGCATGGATCTCCCGTTGAATGGCTGCAGAACTTTTTCTTGGGTCCATTTATGATATTTGTTTTATTTTCTTTTCGATGAAATTCGATGTTTTGCGAGGTCGCTTCTTGCGTGGAAGCGTTCATACGAGTCTTATATTTTTGGAAATGGCTAATAGCATTAAAAACCATCTCTTTCGAACATTTTATTTGATTTACAATTTCCTGATATGAAAATCCTTCGGCTTGAAGCTCAATTATTGCTTTTCTAAGGTCTGTAGAACAACTCTTCGCTTTACCCATATTTACTATCTTATAGACACTCAAATTTTATTGAAAACACTTTCTTTATTCTTTTAAATATTTAATTTTATCTGATTTTTAAAATTATAAAAAATTCTTGTATTAAATGTAACCAGATTCAACGTTTCTAATTACTTCTCACACTCAAAACGCACTGCAAGCAAATAAATGAATTTTTTTAACGAAAGCTAAAAACTGAAATCAAACTGAAATCAAAGTTTGGTAGATCTTATGCGAGAAAAATATTTTAAAAGTATCGTTTCTAATTAGTTACAACAGCTGTATATACATATATATATATATATATATATATATATATATATATATATATATCTGTATATGTATATATATACATATATATATATATATATATATACATATATATATATATACATATATATATATATATATATACATATATATATATATATATATACATATATATATATATATATATATATATATATATATATATATATATACAGTATGTCAAGAATGAGTTTACACATTGGAAAAAATTCAAATTTTCAACTTTCTTAGTCAAAAGCATTAACTTTTATTTCCATATACACATTTTTTTTTATTAGTTACAGATATTTACAGTATTTATAAAAGATTCATGAAAAAAATTGCAAGTTCTACTCAAAAGAAAAGAAAAATACAACAAAAAGAAATTTTACTTAATTTTACAAGTGTCAAGAAACTCTTTTCACAAACGATACAAAAATTTTTTTTTATAATATTTATTAGTTAAAATTTGATCAATTAAAATATTTAGTATTTATTATGGCCACCTTTAGCATCTATCACGGATTGTAGCCGTTTATTCATAGAATAAACCAACTTTTTTAGGTCATAATGGCTCGGTTTATTTTGCCACTCTTCCAATATAGCAGTTTTAAGTGCTGTACGGTTTTTAGGTTGCCTTTTAGCCACTTTTTTCTTTAAGTAGACCCACAGATTTTCAATAGGGTTAAGGTCTGGACTTTGGGCTGGTGTATCCATAACTTTACCGCAGTTATAAAGAATCCACAGTCGCACCCTACTCGACTTATGCTTTGGGTCATTATCTTGATAAAATTTGAAATGCGGTTTGCCCTCTCTGATGAAGCCACATTTTTTCGCACTACTGATTAAATGACTTCAAAATGCCTAAATAATGTTGTGCGTCCATGGTTGACTCTATAAAAGCCAATTCTCATACTCCTCTGCTTGAGATACATCTCCAAATCATAATGAACATTTTTCTAAATTTAACAGTAGGAATTATGTGTCGATTTTCTAAAGCTGTTAATGCCTTGCGCCACACTCTGGTCGGTCCATCGTTGTAATACAACATCATTTTTGTTTCGCCACAGAATATTACGTCGTCCCAATATTCATCAGGTTGAGAAATGAGCCTTGAGGCGAAGGAGAGACTTCTTTCAATATTTTGTGCAGATAGCAGCGGTTTCTTACGAGCAACTCTTGATGAGTATTTGTTTCTCAGTATCGCCTGTCGTACAGTTTCATGGTAAAACACTATACCACACTCTTCCTTGAGTTTCTCCGCAAGCGTTCTGGTCGAAATTTGTGGATTTTTGTGCAGTTCCCTCATCATTAAGCTTTGGGCCACCTCCACACTTTGACTCCAATCTACCCTCATTTTCAGCTCGATTTTAAACATTATAAATTGTTTTACGTGTTACAGGGGACATTTCTGATAACTTCTCCGTTTTTTCTCCCAATTGGAGATTGTAGTATATAAGCTGAACCACTTCAGCCGAGAACCTTTTACCTGGCATTTTAAAAACACAATATTTAAACAGATGATGTGGACAATGCAAAAATTAATCACAAACTAACAAACAAAATCATAGGAACGGGTCACTGCAACGCGTTTACGCAAATAGATAACTGTAAATGTACCGTTATTCGTTGAAGTGTTGCATAAAGGAATTAAAAAAATAGTTGTGAAAAGAGTTTCTTGACACTTGTAAAATTGAGTAAAATTTCTTTTTGTTGTATTTTTCTTTTCTTTTGCGGTGAACTTGCAATTTTTTTACATGAATCTTTTATAAATACTGTAAATATCTGTAACTAATAAAAAAAATGTGTATATGGAAATAAAAGT